>ARYC01001004.1:0-17114 GCA_000711775.1 Oxytricha trifallax | reverse complement strand
GATTCCTTGATGGCAGCACCCCTAAAAAACAATGATATTGATCCAAAGTACAAGGATTTATTGATGTCCGAACTCTACGAGCTTAAGAACATTTGGTTCATGTTCAACAAGAAGATCAATTCTATGTTAGTCGTTTTACCTCAGGAAATTCTCAACAGATATGATATGGTAGCAAAGACACTTCAAGCACCTACTTTCGATGTCACTAAATATCCCTTAGAAGGAAACTTTATGGATACATTCAATGAGGTTGTGTACAAGCTTGCTTAGTAAATTTAAAAGAAAAGGATTGTTGAAATTTCACATTTAATTTATAAGTTTACTATTTCTCAATTTTCTAAGCCATCTTTACAAAGGACAATGAGGCTGTTAGACCATAGATTTAGGAATTCTTAAACATTTAAGACCCAATTATGAGATCAAGAAAAATTATTTATTTATTCGAAGAGCTTCATTCAGTCATAGATAAGAAACTATACTATGTATAGAAAACTGCAGATGAATTCAAAGATAGATCCAAGACGACTATTTTAGAACATGCTTATCAAAAGGTTTTGGAGGATTCTAAGCAAAGCGAAAAGACAAAGTTTTAAGAGAAATTGAATGCTGTAAAGCACATGCCAGAGTCAGTTAGGAAACAAATTCAAGAGGAAATTACTTCATTAGAATAGAAAAATGACATGGATGCATCAAGAAAAATACAGTACTTAAATCATGTTTTCAGATTGCCTTGGGATAAGCGTGTTGAACCCTACTGGGATGTATAATACTCAAAAGATGTTATTGAAAAGAGTCATTATGGTATGAAAGAGACTAAGGAAAGAATCTTGGAATTTATTGCCAAAAATAAAAGAGTAAATTCTCAAAGAGGTATGGTTCTTTTACTAACAGGACCTCCAGGTGTTGGTAAAACCACAATTGCTAAATCTATTGGAGATTGCTTGAAAAGACCAACAACCGTTATTTCAATGGGCGGATAAAATGATCCAATCCATGTTAAGGGTTCAAAGAGGACCTATGTAGACAGTTAGCCTGGTATTTTCGTCAAGGAACTCTAAAAGCTTGAATGCAAAAATCCTGTGATTGTTATTGACGAAATTGATAAGATTGGTTTTAACTCATTAAAGGGTGACGTATCTGCAACACTATTGGAACTCTTGAATCCTGAGCAAAGTAACACTTTCAGAGATAATTATCTTGATCTTGAATTTGATTTTTCAGAATGCATTTTCATTTGCACATCAAATTCAACAGCTAACATGCTCTAACCATTACTCGATAGAATCGAAATCATTCATGTTCCAGCTTATTTACCAATTGAGAAAATTAATATTGCCCAACAATATTTGATTCCAAAATTCCAAGAAGAATATGGATTCGATAGAAAGATTAGCATGGACGATATTAAAATTACCGAAGCAGCTTTAATTTAGATTGTCAATAATTATTGTGCCCATGAAGCTGGAGTAAGAAATTTGAGAAAATGCATTGATAGAGTTTTCCGTAAAGTCGTTGCCAAGATTGAGGGTAAAAAGATTGCCTAATCAGAACTAGAAGCCGCTTTAGAAAACTCAAATACTTAAGAAGTATAAGAAAAATAAACCAATTAAGAAAGTCATCATGACTCAGCTGCTACTCAAGACCTTTCACTTTTCAAAGAAGAATTACCAGACAAGCTAATTAAAGAATACTAGATCAATTCAAAGAATTTAGAGAACTTCCTAGATGTTCCAATGACCGATGATAACTATTACTACGGTATCAATAAAGAACTACCCTGTGGTTCTGCTAACGGATTAGCTTATGTTGATGATGGTTACGGCACAGTTCTGAAGATTCAATTTGTTAAGAAAGATTATGGCAAAGCAGAAGCATCCAAAGAAAATGATAAAGAGGCTCCTTAAGGTCACTTGACTCACACAGGTAGACTTGGAGAAGTCATGAAGGAAAGTGTTGAAGTAGTAAAGATTGCAGTGTTCAACTTCCTGACAAGAAAGGACATTGCTAAGGATTTTGATAAGAACAACTATCACTTACATGTTCCTATGGGAGCCACTCCTAAGGATGGTCCATCAGCTGGTATCTCACTTTTCGCTGCCTTAGTTTCTATTGCCACCAACAAACCAGTCCTTAAGAATCTTGCTTTGACTGGAGAGCTAACTACTTTAGGTGAAGTAATCAGCATCGGTGGTGTTAGAGAAAAACTAACTGCCTGCAAGAATCATCAAATAACAAGAGTCGTCTTGCCAGCTAGTAATAGAAAGCATGTATCTCAATTACCAGACGAGTTTAAGAAAGGCTTTACAGTTTTTTACGTTAAGAACATCGATTAAGTGCACAAAATTTGTTTCGAAAGCGAAGGACTACATGAAAATAAAGACTATAGCTAACTGAGGGATATGGGTATCGAAATTGATATTTTCGCAGACGATCATAGCAGCAAGATTATTGAAGAATCAGAAGTCATTCTATAGAGAAATTTTATTGAGGAGTTGCTATCAGACCCAACAGCTACTACAAATAGTTCCAATAATACAAGCCACAGACATCAATTTAATATTTAGAATATGCATAAATAACACATAAATTTAAAATGGTAAATATTGAAAAAAATAAATTTATTATCACTGATCCAGATGAATAAATAATGAATATTTGTTCTATATGTATTTTCTAATCGTTATAAATATTGCATTAAATCAATTTTTTGGCAAAACAAATAATTGGGCTATAGATAATATCAATTTAAATAAATATATCAGATAGGAAACTAAACTAGTTTGCATCTCATTAAATTATTAACTCCAAAACATATAATCAAACTGATTTTACTTCATTTTTTGACAGCTTAAGAATATGAATTTCTTATATTATAAATTGCATTTTTTATATATAATTAAATTATTCAAAAGTTTCTCAAATTTTTGATTTTAATGATACATAGTTACAATTAGGAACATAAAATACAGAGTTCTTCGTTTATGTTCAATTTTATATTGTAAAAGAAAAAAATTATTTGCAATATTAATTAATAAACTAATGGATTTATGAAAAAAATAGAGTCAAATTATTTTTTATATGCTAATAATAATATATTTTCTATATTTAATAAAGTAAATTTGTAAATTCATTTCATAAAAAATAAATTTATTAGATTTTTATAAATCAGTAGCTCAACATAATACCTTTCTATTGCAACTATAATTAAGATATATTAATTTTAATTTAATATATTTTGGTGATAATTTTATATAAAAAAATTTCAGCATTAATTAATTTATAAGATCTTAATTTGTTATATGCATGTAATTGTGATTTAAAAATTGTAATAAAAATCTTAAATTTTGTTTTAAATTTTATTTACTAAGAAAAAACTGCAATATTTAATGATACTTTCTAATAATTAAATTTATGAATTATTTATCATTATTCTAATCGTTATCAAATTTATCTCATCATAAAAGCAAAGATTACTGTAAGTGGGAGTAGTGATTCTTATTTTAATATTTATTTTTATAATTTTATAAAAAATTTTAATGAAAAACCAATCTCTAATTTTATCATATTCTCAGAATCTAAATAATCAAGCCAAATCTCTGAATGGTGTAAATGATTATTATTTAGAAATCAATTCAATTTGGGAAACTAATTTAAATTAAACATTTATTAATACAAATTAATGGCAGATAAAATAAACTAAATTTAAACTTTCTTATATTCATAAATATCAAATTTTGAATATAAACGTAAAATAAAATATATTGTTTTTAATTGTAAATTACAGCTAAAGTATTATTCGATTGATTTCGCTTTATATCACTCCAAAGCTTATGATTTGTTCAATCTCTAATGAAATTTTTGTTAATAATTACGCTGACCCCTTCTGGCTAATTAGATTGCTTATAAATGCAGCAAATAACTAAACTTCTAGCTTTCACAGAAAGTATTTGAGATTTTAATATGAAGTGGATAATACTGAATGTTCAAATGCTCTATACTATAAGACTTGATTTCGCTGACATCCCATCAAGTTTCCATTCAAATTATTTAACTTTCATAGATAAACTATTTAATTCATATAAATAGTACCTTAAGTGAATGCAATGTGCATACTTTTTTTCAAGGAAGAGAGCGAATAGCTTAAAATTAAATTACTAATTATAATATTGTGCTTACTCAATAATGCTCATTACTCCTAAACGCCTTAGAGTGTTTTCTTTTGATCAGTGCTTCTTTCTCATATTCGCACGCTTGGTTACTAGACTCCTCAATTACATATGTTTAAATATACATGCGCATATAATAATACAAATACAGTTGCAATGGACAGTTTTATGATCCTTCCCTTTTAGGATAAGCATCCTTTTTAGATAGGATTTTGCATTGATATTAATTTACCTCTCACTCTAATTTTAAAATTTTCCCACTATAGGTTTAATTTGATAAAAAATTCAAAATATAAATTTTTAGTATTTCAGTTGATCTGTTGAGCGTTATAAATTTATATTAATCAAAATTCATAATATTAACTAACATTAATTTGATTTAGTATAAATTAAAATATATATTAATTTCCCAAATTAATTTATTGCTATATAATAAACTTTCAATTAAATTTACCAAAATATAATTTCTTTAATTTATTTAAATTATGATGACTCTTTTACTACTGTAAAAAATAATAATTAATTGACTTTAACTTTGAGAAAACAATGAATTGTTAATAAATCCTTGCATAATTTCAAATAGCAGCAATATTAATCTGTGAGGCTGAAAAATTAAGATCGATATGAAATAAATGAAGATTATTAGACATATTTTACATTGTATTATATTTTTTGTGAATTATTTAATAATTTTTGAATTTATATATTCAGAACCAAACATAGAGACTAAAAATAATAATTTGCTTAGTATATAGGAACCCTATAATAATAATAATAACCCTTCAAGTAAAAAAGTCGACTAATAATAAATATAATAGTCAATTAATGAATAGTCGAAACAAATAATGAGAAGTAAATAAATGAAAGATATAAGTAGAATTTAAGAATAGCAGGAAATTAATCAGTCTACAATTAAAGAAAATTAACATTCAAATGTGTAAAAGCAGGAGCTTAAAAAGGAAGGAAAAGTTAATTTAATTTATAATAAATAGGAAATTCTTATAAAATAATTCTTAAATTACAAGTATAATATATCAAATAAAGATATGAGAATAAAGCTTAAATTAAGATATTTTTTAAATTTATTATAAATTTGATCAACTTAATAATATAATATTATCTTTCAAGTTCTTAGTTTAATTTCAATTTAATAGTTCGAAATTATTAAGATTCATAATCTCTGAAATATAGTTGAATTGAAATAAATATGAAAAATTATATTTTCCAAGGGTACTCAAAATCTAAATTGATTTTATAGTAGTCCCTCCTCCAATTTTATATGACTTTTTTGTTAGCAACATAAAAAGTCATTCATAATATACAATTTATTAATATGGAGATAACTCTAAGAATATTTTAAAATAGATTCTTCCCGCAAGCCAGAGAAATAAAATCTTTTTAGCAATAAAAACCATCTTTAAATTATTAATCATCTATCAATTGAAAAAAAAATATATAGAATTTCAAAATTAATATTTATAAATTGTTTTTGGCTTAAATATAATATTTCTAAATCAAAAGTATTCTTTTAATATCTCCAAAATACTTTTAGTCTTGCTTAGGAACTAATAATTTCAATACAAAACCTAATACTACTCTTTGTTACTCTAAGTATTTGAATTATTCTCATTATCGTATTATCTTTGCACTTCCTTGGAGACAGGGACTCCAACCAGTAGTGGGACTTATTATTAATTTTGACTTAATTACTATCTTTGAACTTAGATATTTCTGTTTTGAGAGGGTTGTGGTGCATTGACTCTTTAATCTTCAAAAAATATCGCATACATTTTCCTCTCAATCTAGATACACATTATAAATAAGAATGCTTCACTTAATAACAAAACGAATTAAACCATCATTAACCATGCAAATGCATAGCCATCTGCCAAAATTTAAGCCCCCCACTCATTCAAAAAAAAGATCAAAATGTTTGTGATTACTGCAAATACAATTAGGAATGGAAAGAAATACAAGCAGCAAATCGATCTCAACATTTTAACTTTCTAGTCGTCGTTTGTTAAGTGGAAATATAAGTTAAAAGCTATAAATGCAAGGTAGATGAGTCCTGTAAATGCTAAGTATCCAATTAGCAAGACAGCTACTATAACCAATTCAATTATGCAAATTGCAATATTCACAATTTTAGAGGTATACCACTCATAAATAACTGGATGCGCCTGTTAATTGTTCTGATTACTTTACATATTTTATTATAATTTTGGTTTTAAATTGCTAAAGTTTTATATTAATAGTATCTGTAAAGCTTTGTTTAACCCTTTAAAATATTGTAAGATGATAAAGTTAAATTTAATATTTATATATTAGATGACTATATTGAATTTATTTATTTAAGAAATTATAGTATATTGATCTAAAAATATTAAACAATAACTTATAAATAAATAAAATCTTTTAAGTTACTGACTAAGATTTGAAGTTATAAGATAAAAATAAGATCGATGATCAGGGATAACAGAATATTTATGAAATAATTTGAAATTCTATTACATTTTAATTGGGATAGCGAGCTCCAGAGTGGCAGTTTATGATGGATGAAAATGCTGATTATAATTCAATATCAAAAGCTTTAAGGCAATGTCTTCGAAATTAAGAAAAAAGAGATGATTTGGAGAGTAAATTTTATTCTCTGTAATTTTATATATTTTTTTAATGAAATATTTGTAAAATTTAGAAACTATTGATGATAGACTTTTTAATACAACATCTAATGAATACTAAAATCTCATAATTTAATTGTATGAAAGATGATAAAAATATTTTTAAAAACTTCATAGAATTTATATTAAATTATAAAATTACTAACTCATTAATTTAAAGATGATTAGAAATATCAAAGATAGCTTAGAGAGCTTAAATATGAATAAAATGCTTCAAAAATATTGAAATAAAAAGAGATATTTCAATTGAGAAGAAAGTTTATGCAAAAAACAGAGAAGTTATTGCAAGCTCAAGAATTGTAATCCTAAATGATGAAAGAACAAATTTAGTAAGAATATGAGCAGTTGTAAAAAGAATAAGAAGAGCAGGAGTATTATAAAATTAAATAATTATCTATGTTATCCTTTACATACTTATAATTAGATTTATTGCCTATTTTTGAAAAAAATGTTAATAGATTTACTAATTAATATATAGTGGGAAAAGAAAGAAAGAAAAAACAAAAGTTAATCGTAGAGACAAAGTATACTAAAGAGTAGTTACAATACTTTGGATAATTTAAAGTCTCTCTAGAATTCTATAGAAAATCCTTACAAAGATTCAAGCATGAAAAGATAAAAGCAAAAGTTGAGTATAATAGAGAAGCCTAAATCATCCTTTAGTCTTATATATTATCAAATTAATTTTATAAAAATTACACTTAGTATATATACTCGAGATTAGACTAAATAGTTATAATTAAATTTAAATCTGCTATTTTTATTGATGTAAGCAATTTAAACAACTATTGAAAAGAATTTCTATGGCTTCACTTAAAAGCGTATGAGTGAGAATCTTGCTGTTGAGTCTTTCAACAAAATGAAGCCACTTGTTCAAGAACAGATTTTCAACCCAATGTCCACAGAGTATGGAAGGTAAGTATATGAAAAATATATTAAGAAGAATTTTACCTGTGTTAATACTTGATTAAAATTGAATTCTGACAAAAATCTAACTCTCTCTCTTTATAAATAGAGTGACAAAGTATCTTGCTTTGGATTGTGAGATGGACCAGGGCAACTTCAAGAACATCCCCTGCAAAGCTACTGTGGTAAACTAGAGAGGAGAGATTGTGCTTGACACATTGATCTTCGATGAAGGGTAGAGAGTTCGGTCATTACAGCAGATTCAAAACCCCAAAACCCCTTAGTGAGGTTTATAAGTGCTTTGATTTGTAGGGTATTGTTGGGGTCTTATTGAGGTTAGTAGAGAAAATGCAGGTTTTTTGTGAATTTAATGAATATTTAATGAGTATTATTTTATTTAATTCAAACAAATTTTATCTGCTTATCTTTGTGTACCTCTTGAATCTAGCTCTCTTGTGTGCTTCATGTATGTCTTCTAGCGATTATCTTGGATAAGCTGGAGCTCTCACGATTATCATCTCTACAAGCTTCTTAATTTCATTGCAGACATCTTCCTGTTGTATATGTTTAGAAGCCAAACTTAGATTATTTTTCGTGCTTTGTTCCAAAGTAAGACATATTTCCATATCGCACTCTAAGATTATGGCAGCAACTGCCCATACATCCCATTAAACAGAGCCATTAGTCCACTTCTCCCTGATTGGAAAGTATCCTGGAGTGCCAAGCACCTTAGCCAAAGTCACAATTTCTTATCTTATTGCTCTATTGAAATCAATGACTACAATTTCTAAAGGACAGAGATTTAACATAACATTTTCAGGCTTCAAATCTCTATGTACATACCCAAGTTCATGGAGCTCTTAAACACCCTTAATCATTTCTGACAGTATCTCATTTAAATCATCTGGGTATCTATTATGATAGAGATACTCTCTTAAAGTCATTTCAAACTTTTTCAGTCTTAATGCAACAAAGCCATGCCCAAGAATAACTCCATCAAGTTTAAGCAAGTTCTTAAACTATTTTTTCTAAGCCTCCCTCAGTATTATGTATTCATTTGCAAATTCATTTTGATACTGCTCATTTTTAATTAGATACTTGAAAGGATATACTTTGTAAGCATACTCATCAACCACTATCAGCTTAGCCTTTTTTGGCAAGTCAAAATGCAAGTAATTTTCAATACAGCTTTCAATATCAATTGCATTCAATGCAGGTATATACATAGCTCTCTCTTATAGACATGCTATAAGAGTACCATTTGCTGGCTGATTCATTGATTCAAAACGCTTCTGCCTCTTGAGCCTTTCCTCCTGTTCTCTTTTTGACTCAAGAGAGTTATTTTTTCTTTTAGCAGGTATAAGCTTTTAAGTTTCTTTATCTTTAATTAGGAATTCACTTAGGTGGTGCTTTTGCATATGCCTCTTTACTTTGGCTGAGTGAGTATATTACTTCATGCATGTTGTGCATTGGTACCTTCCATCCACTTTGTCATGTTTAAAATAGATCTTGGCTTTGCCAGAATGTACTTCTTTAATTTGCCTCTTCAAGCTCGACTCAGTTGAGAAGAAATTTTAGCAGTCTTCACATTAAAATGTTTTAATTTTTTCAATTGGTTGCTGTTCCTTATCTTCCTCAACCAATTCAATTTATATTTAAACTCCTATCTCTGCACTCTACTTCTTGTTTTAAACTTATATTTTAAAGACCTCAGCTTCAAACTCTAGAGCTCTTAGCTCAACCTCCTTTTCAATATAAATTACTTCTGGTTTCTTGGAGGAGCCAAAGTTGAGTAATGATTGACCTGTTCCAAGAGAAACTGCCTTACGATTTAAGTTGGACGCCATGTTTAATTCAAATTTAAATTTCTATTATAAAGCTCTAATAACTATTCTGGCTATAGTCACTCTGTATAGGAGTTGATACGACTACAATTATGGTTGAATATAAGGTGTTAGAGATCATATTTATGCTTAGTTTATAAATATAATTTTTCTAATTTCATACTTAATAATTTCGTTTAGTACCAACCAAGTATAAAATTGGGTTGGTACTGGTACCAATTAGGTTTTGAACCATTGAACTTTTCCATTAAACCTCATTAGTTTAAAACTTGGTACTAATTAAGTTTTGGTACTATTAAATTGGTACCAATTAAATTTAAACGAATTTAGTACCGTACTAATTAAATTTAAACAAATTTAGTACTAATTTAATGGAACTAAATTGATAATAATGGAGCTTCATCTCTAAAGTTTGATACAGCTTTTGGCAGCTTTCTCCACGTATCCTTACCAGGTTGACCTCCTATAAGATGCCCATATTTAATACTAAGATTTTTAGCAGTAGGATCCAGTACTCTATATATTATAATTTGAAATTCAATAATAAGAAAGGAACAAGGATGGAGTCTATAAGTACTGCAATGAAGAGGGTTGAAGCTTAAAATGATCTCAAGATTTAGAAGCAAGGAGATCTCTATCGATACCTCACTTAGCATGGTAAGCATGTGACATATTCTTAATCATATACTATAGTTGGTTTATTCCTTCCAACGATGGAAGGTACCAAAATTTCATTCTTAAAAGCTATACTCTGTGTTGAGAAGAAAGCCTTTAAAAACAATGAAATAAAGTTGGTAGATATACCAAACTACCCAGGGATTCAGTCACTAATCTCTACGAGGATGCGATGAATGATGAAGAGTTGGTTGTTTATCTTCCTACCAAGAAACAACTCTCCAACAAGCTTGGAGCTTCTTCTTTGGTGTTCTTGGCACTTTAAGAGAGAGTTATCTCAAAGAGATCATTGAAGAAGCTCACAAAAAACGGTACTCTATTTCTCCTGATGATTAAGAGAAGCAAGGCATACTAATAAGTGAGGCCTGGCTCGCTGCTTAAGAAGCATCCTTACCTCTCTAGTAAGCATTGATTTATAACTTTATAGGGAAATCTGGGACTGGTATATTCCTAATGAAAGAGCATGCAAAGGTTCACAGAGAGAGAATGTCATAGAAAATATATGAAGTTAGCAAGAGACTTTATAAAGATGTTTAAAAGCCAGATGAAATGAATATGGATGCAGGTGCTGGCACTAAGAGAAGAAACATGTGCCTAGGCAAGCCATAAGAAGAGGAGAAGAAAGAGAAGCCAAATCCCTTTCTGGGTTAATTTAATATGTGAATATATTCATTCGTTTAAATCTAAAACTTATTTATAAACATCATTCTTCCCTCTCTCGCACAAATTGTTGTCTTATCTATGCTCACTCTCTTACAGCTGCTTTGAATTAAGTCAACTGTATCGATGGGCAAGTCATGCATAAGATGATACAGCAGCAGCTTCTTGTAGTGAGTCTTGATTTAGCTCAGTAGAATTCAATTCCATTAAATTATGGGCTATAAGGAACGTTGTATACAGGAGTTATGTTTAACTCTTCATAAGCTTTCTTAGACTCCTTAGTCTTATGAACTGAAAGGTTATCAACAAACAGGATGATCTCTTGGTTACTATACTTCTCTTTGAGCTTATGTAGGAACTCTATATACTACTTTCGCTTTATAGAGCGAGGGTGAATAACTTAACTCTCTAAGCCTGAATCTTCACTTATACCAGCTAGTATTGCATGGGTGACTCCCTTCACTTTTTAGTCATAAACTTCTATATTATCATACTTCTTATACCAAGACTTATTAATAAAAGTGTTGAAGGTGAATACAGCTTCATCAGCTTGTATGAACTTGATGTTATTAGTAATAGCTCTCTGCATTTAATCATATATATAGTTTAAATTATTACTATAAAATGGCACTGTAAAATCAATTACTCTCTTCACTCTGTTGACAGTCTTGAAAGTAATACCTTTTCTTTTATAAATATTGGCTATTGTCTAAGGAGAGATACGCATGTCAGGAAACTTGCGATGAAACATCACAGCTCGTTAGTCTAATGGAAAGTGTGCCCAATACTTCAACGTCTTCGAGTCGCAGAGGTAGTCAATATGGTGCTGTGAGAACTTTTGTTTTCTTGCAGGATGCTTTCAAGTGCCTGAATTAAAATGGTAAACAGCTAATATGCAGTGATACCTAACAGTAGAGGCACTCTTGTGTAAGAGCTTTGCTATAGCTGCATAATTCAGTACTGGTTTGACTTAATCTATATTAATACTCGTACCATACCTAAGCTTAAGCAGTAATCTAAATATTTCTCATCATATATAGACCCTAAATTTCGCTAATTTCTATTTCTCATATTGCAAATTGGCCTAATTTCTCTACTAACCCCAATAAGACCCCAACAATACCCTACAAATCAAAGCACTTATAAACCTCACTAAGGGGTTTTGGGTTTTTGATTCATGGTATCCCGCCTGAAATCCTTGGGAGTGATGTTCAACAAGAGTTTAAGTGCTATAACACCTTCAACATATATGCAGTGAGTTTGAGAAAGAGAATCTTGAGAAGGAAGATTCAAGAGTTGTGTGGGTAGGTCACAGTGTCAAGTACGACTTGAAATGTATGGGGCTTGGGGCTGTGGACTTCATCGATTCCGCTTTGATTGAGGATGAGAAGCAACCACCAAAGCTGAAACAGCTTGTTAGAATGAGACTAAATGCTAAGATTCAAGTTTCCATCCATTCATCAGTAAGTTTAGCTATTGTAGGAATACATTTGAAATTGGGAAAATATAATTAATTAAATTTATAATAATTCAAAATCGTGGCAGTTAAAGTTGGCCAATTTGAACGATCTTGGGCTCATTCGATAGAGAATTTAAAATTAGCTGGACTTTATTATTGGCGGTACTATTTTATCGCATCTCTGGAGCGAGATAACTTTACTTTAATGTGAGGGTATAATTTAATGAATTTATATGTGTTTAATTAAATTGAAGTTATCTCGCTCTAGGGATGCGATAAAATAGTACCGCCAATAATAAAGTCCAGCTAATTTTGAATTCTCTCTCGAATGAGCCCTAGATCGTTCAAATTGGCCAACTTTAACTGCCACGATTTTGAATTATTATAAATTTAATTAATTATATTTTCCCAATTTCAAATGTATTCCTACAATATTACCTTCATTTAATATTTTAAACATAATCTTGTAAAGATCATTGATGCAAGAGCTTCTATGGCCTTATTCATGAATGAGTTTGAGACCTACAGCACTAAAGTTCAACATCTGTCTCTTAAAGACACTCAAGAAAGTGTTTCTAAGACTCGCAAGAAATAGATTGCATAGGAGCGCAAACGCCTCCAAAGAGAGTTTCTTTTGAATGCACAGTTCGACCAAAACGGACTTGTTACTCCTGAACATCTCTTGTCTTTAGAAAACCAATAACCTCAACTTTCTTACTTGGAGATGATTGGTGGGATAGAGGATGACAAAATTTTAATCATTAAATCTTTATAACTTGAGATATTTTATGACAAGATCTACTAGGTTAATCTGCAAGATCTCAGAAGTACAGTATTTTACATTGTAATGAATGCTTTTAGGTGTTGTGTTTAAGATTTGTCAATCTTAGTTCAGCTCTATAGTCACAGAAGATTTGACATTTTCACTCGAGGACTTGATTGATGATGATGAACCTCAAGCAAATTAACTGTCTGCCTAATTTGCTGTTGAAACTTGTTCCCCTACTGATTTGGAAGAAGTTGTTTAAGAAGACATCAATGAAGTTGAATAAATGCTATCACTTGCTACTTCTCAACGTAAGTGAATCATATTAGTTATTAATGATAAATATAAAGATTTGGCTTGTGATCAGTGAATGTCTTGAGACTTTGAGAAGCTCTTTTGATATAGGAGTTTACAATAAATTTAATGGAGTTAGTTTTAAATTTCTTTAGAAATTTCTTTCAATAAGTCCGATAATATTTTGTAAATAAACCTCAGATTACCTAAAGTTTGAAACTACACTGATTGCAGAATTAAGGTAAATTATAGATAAGTTATTTATAAATACTCAATAGATTTGATAAAGAAAGAGCTGCCTAGATATGTTTCATTTTATTTACAAAATTTTATATAATTTATATAAAATCTACCTTTATTTAATTAAATCATTTACAAATATTTCAAATTGATCATCACTAGTATATCAGACTTAATTTCTTTTCATTGTTAAAAATAGCTAGAGTAGATAGGATCTCAATCAAGTTCTTCTTCAGCCTCTGAAGATAATGATAAAACGAATTCAAACTCCAATTAGAAGTAGATAAAAATTAAAGAGAGAAAACTTAAATTATTTTAAAGCTTAGATTTGAGTGGAAAATCTCAAAATTCAAAAAAATTATTAAACCACAAATAATTTATTAATAAAACACTATAATTTTCAAATTGTATTTATTTATAAAAATTATCAATATCATTATTCTAAATAAGCCTTAAGTTAGAGCTTGGATGCTACATCAGTAGAAAATGGAAAAATTAGTTAAAATAAAGAACAGATCATGAAAAATCGAGCATAAATCAAACTAATCGCTCATAATAAAATTTAGAGATAAAATTTAATCTTTCTCTCTCTTTCTCATTATAATTTATAAAAAAATCATGGAAATAGACCTTCAAGAAACGTTTATAAATCTTAGAATAATTCAATAAACAATAATACTCAATTGCATAATAAATCTCCTCAAGAAAATAGTTTAAGCCCTTTATAATAACAATTGTAAAGATTAATTCATGAAAAATAAGAGGATAAATTAATCAAGAAGGGAAAAAGTAATCATAAATTTTATGAAGATGCATTAATCGATTAGAATTATAAAATTCAAGAGAGAAATGATTAAATTAAACCCGATATATATTTAAGGAGTGGAAAAATAAAAAATAATTTAAATTATTTTGCTAAAATAGTCACTTATTATTTTGTGTCTCAACAAATGTGTTGATATTCCAATTTGAATTAAAATAAAACATAATACATACAAGTTAATTAGAATTATGTATACCTTATTAAAGCTATATCAATAATTTATTTTTAAAATTATATTAATTAACTACTTAAAGGGGTTTTAGAAAGTAAAACATCAGACCTTATCAAAATACAAATACTATATTGGTGTAAGATTAGTAGGAGTAAAAAATCTTAAACTAGCAAAAATTCTCTACATTTTATGGGAAAAACTAATAAAAACTAGACGGAATAAATTAAAGATACTCCAGTATTAATAATCATCCCTATGAAAATAATTAAATTATTCTAGAAGATATAATGCATTCGAAAAGAGACTCCTCCTCTTTTCCTAATATTAATTCAAATAATTACATATAATCGAGGGGTGTTGACGTCCGTGCCTCCCAGCACCGTCAGGGCCTCCCACCAACGTCAGGGCCTCCCAGAGACGGGGTGACGGCCGTGCCTCCCAGGAACGTCAGGGCCTCCCAGCAAAAGTCAGGACCTCCCAGAAGCATCATGGCCTCCCAAAAGTTAATATAATAAAGATATTAAAGTCTTTTTATATAATTCAATTAAACTTTAGTTTAGTTCAAATTATACTATTGATAAAATACGTAAAAATAGGAAATTGTAGAAATTAAATAAATTAATAATTATAACCAATTCTCTAAAAGCATAAGTTGTTGCCGTGCATTTTACTAAAAATTTTGATCATTATAGTCTTCAGCACCTTAATATAAACCCCAATTTTTTCATCAACAATCAAACACTTAATTTCGATGTTTGGCAAGAATTCGATGATTTACATGGTCGTTTGACACCGTCAATTGGCGTCGATCTGGCATGATCACTTGATGTCGATTCGTCGTCGATAGGTTTGAGTTGAGGCCATCCAGCAATCCATTCTCATCTTCTAGATCCTAAAATCTATTGCTCCATCCTTGTTCCATCGGTGTTATCATTGGTAGCTCAAGCTGTTGGACCATCATTGGTGTATTGATGGACTTGACCTCTGCAATGCGCGGAGGTGAGAGAGGTTTGAGTAGGTTGGCGATTGATTAGTTTAAACTTAAACTTAAAAGCGTGATTTATAATAGGGAAGTTTTAATCAATTAATTTAACAGTTCAACTGCTATTGATGCTTGTCTTGACTGGTGCCAGAGCACCTGCACTCCACTCATCGTCATTGATGGTTGACTCAAACGAACCCATGTCTAATGGTAGTGCACCATTGCTTGACACTGAAAGCCCACAGCTTGTTCACATCACTCTTGGTCATGGCTTTCAGGATCTGGGAGAGCCTCTTAACCAAGTGAATCCTATATAAAGTTATGGCTACTATCCTTACTTGCTGTTTGCTTGCTCCTGCCTGAGATGCCTCTTGATGTATGAGAACAGCTGCTCGATGGGGTTGAGCCATGGTGAGTACTCGGCATTGAATAGCACTGTCACCTTCAACTTCCTTGCAGTCTCCAACACTTCAGAGTACTTGTGAATGACTGCGTTGTCCATGAGCAGCACGATCTTCTTCAGGCCAAGGTCCTTGTCAGTGCGCAGCTAGCGCAGGGTGTGGTAGAGGAAGTTCTCGAACAGCACGGCATCGAATGCTCCCTCGATGACTTGGCTAGAGACCAGCTGGTCCTTGGTGATTGCTGCCACGAAGCTCATCGAGAACTGCTGCTCTTGGTGGATTCCTTGGTGATTGAGAGATTCCTAGCCATGGTGCCATAAGTGCCCAACCTCTGGCTGACTTGCTGTCTGACTGCTGCAATAGGAGTATAATGTTGTGAAGGTTAAGCATCAAGGTGACCAGAGTCTGCGATGGGTACTTAGTCATTCATCTTGTTGGGTAGACTTAACTTAGTATCAACTAATTTAGAATAAAATCGTATAGCTATAACTTACCTTCCTATTCCTTAACTGTAACTTTACTGCTGCTCTCTGCCCTGCTGGACAGCTGCAAGCGTCTGGGTGTAATGCCTGTCCAGTTGTCATGGCCTGTTACATTGACCACCTCACTGCCCTTACGTTTGGTCGATTGCAGCCTGAGGCTGGCCAGGTTCTGAACCAATGGAGTGAGAGTGGAAGCCGATTTCAGAGGGGTCTATGGTTGGCTTGAAGGCTTCTTGGAGGAGCTCTATATTCTGATCGCGTCGAAGCGCTTCTATAAGGATGAGTATTAAGCACTGTCCTCTGGGGCTTCCAAGATAGGTGACAGCTGAGTGTACTTATATTTATGACTGCACTTGACAGGGGTGGCTGCAATGCTCTGCTCCCTGCTATCAAGGATATGCTGTTCCTGGGTGGAAGATTTCCTGCGCAACTTTGCAAAGATCGATTTCGAATTTGTTCTTGGAATCTTCGATGGAACAATTCCAGATCCAGCCACTAATCGTTCAGTATTACTAACATGGCCCTCCTAACTCGAGTTGAAACCTTACCCATCTTGACTACCC
>ARYC01001003.1:0-14846 GCA_000711775.1 Oxytricha trifallax | reverse complement strand
AGCAAAATACTGAAATAACTCATTTTTTATTTGCTGTAATTTAATTTTTGCCCGATCATTAGGTGAATTATAAGGCAGATTTTATTTTTTCATAAAGACTAATAATTAAATTATTTTGATTTTTTGCTATTAATCTTAATCATACCTCATCATATTACACGAAATCACATCAGGGCAAAAATTATTGATTTTAATTATATAAAAATCAATTTTTAGTTTCAATTTTGTTTTCATTTTTCATTTATTTTTCATTTTGCAATTTATAATTTGCTTTCAAATTTTTTAAAATAGTTTCTTTTTAAATTTTCCATTTCTAATTTGAGAAAAATCAAGAATATCATTCAATAAGTAGAGCATTTTGTAAAAACAATAACATTTTTGGTTGTAGATTTTAACTTATTTTTCATTTCAATAAGTAGCTGAGTCAAGGGAAAAAAATTAGATCTTAAGTTTGAATTAATTTACAAAAAATCCCTCGAGTGAATCAGGGAAGACTCGGAGAACCTCTTGAGAATTAACAAGATAAATTTTTCATTGGCTATAGTAAAATTGCTGGAATCTGTTTATAATTTTGTAACATTTTTAATTTAATATTATAAAAATTAATAAATAATTTTCTGTTATAAGCTAAGGTAATTTTTGAATATTTGAAATTCAGAAAATTTTAATCCAGTAATTTTTAGATTTAATAACTGTAAGAATATTTTAATTATAATATTAAAAATAAAATAAATATGTTTTTGAAATCTAATAGTTTTTATTATATAGTTTTATCTTTGACTTATTTTATATTTTAGATTTAAATCTCTATATTTCCTTCAAACAAAATAAATTGAAAATCTAGTTTTTTGTATTAAATATACTGAAAAATTATGTCTCTGCTTTATTTAAACATTTATACATATTTAATAATTTGATTATTTATTATACTAAAGATATTTTACTTTTTTATACGATTGATCTGTCTTAATTATTTAAAATTAAAGTAGCAAAGTAAATAGTTTTAGTATGTATTGAAATTTATAGGTATTTTAATTAAAATAAAAATATGAAGTTTATAATAGTAAAATCTAAATAAATCTCTAAGTTATAATCATCCCTTATTCTATATAAATGTGTAATTTCTAATAAATTATTTGTCAAATTAATTCCCTTAAAACAGAATAAATTACATTAGTAATTCTATTAGATTTGAAATTTCCTAGCTTTACTTATTGTGAAAAGTATTAAATTAAAAAGAGTTAAAATTAAGTTTTCAGTTTTGCCTTTCATTTTCAATCACAGGTCTTTGAGAGAAATTGATTCCAAGGCTGTTGTGAAAACATGATAAAAGCAGAGCCTCAACTAAATTTTAATTAATTCTGCTTATATTCATTCCTAATTCTTTCATAAAAGCTGCCCAATAACCTCTATAATAAATGTGAATTTTACAATAAGTCTTACTTTGATTAAGCCCTAGTATTTAAGGGATTCAAGTCTCTATTCTTAATCCAAGAATATATTAATTCAACAGGTGCAATTCTATAGTGATAAGGCCCTAAGAACATTATTGGCAAAGCCAAATCAAGGTACTTATACATAATACTTTGTGATCTATGATAAGGTGCATTATCAAGTAAAATTAAAGTATTTTCTCTCCAACTAGTATCAACTGAATCCAATACATTAACTAGTTTACTTAAAAAGTACATAAATGAGTGCTAGTTAGTTCTTCCATGATTTACTGTATAGTACAGCTCTCCTGTACTTGCAACTCCAATAATTAAATTCATTTATTTTAGTCTCTGTGAATTTGTAACTCTATTTTTTACATAAGGGGCAGTCAAACCTCTGTGTCTTTAATCTGTTTAGTTATGAGTTGATTCATCAATATTGATTATTCTCCTACCCTTACTTAAGTGTTCCACGAATTATTGAGCTGCATACTATCTTTATAACTTACTACTGTTGCTATTATGCAATTTTGAAATCTACTTAATTTATTTATAAGTCATCATTAATTCATTTTTCAAAAATCTTCTAATCATTTACTTGCTACACCTTAACTATATATTCTTCTGTAAACTTTGTTATATATCCGAAAGCTGCGCTGGTTAAGTGTTATACATTAACATGTTAACAATATGAGTGCGTGCTCTGCTATGCAGCTTCTTATACTTGCCTCTATTAATTTATTTTAGATCAGAATTAAGCTTTCTTTACTGGGCTTCTTAAGTACCTTCTTAATTTATAGTATGAAATGCCAAGTCTATCCATTATTTAGAAATAAGTAACTTTTCTGTAACTCTTAATCTAAGAGATTCCTCTGCTAGTTTAAGTTCCTTATCTTACAATTATTTCTCCTTTCTTAATTACTTTTGAATTCTACGAGGATCTATTGCATCCAATTGTGTGCGCTAACCAAAAATTGGAATTTAATCTTTTACTTTATGATTATCAATAACTTTGGCTTCAAGAGCTTTAAAATCAAAATCTTAACCACAATCCATAATACTCTAGGGTTCTAAATCTGATTACTTATACTCAGTATAAAGCTTTAACACTAGTTAACCAAGAGTCTTAATTTAATTATCATTAAGCAATGATTCTTTAGCTTCTTTTTTAGTACTTTCTCTATATTTTTCTTTAGGATCTATGATAAATCCATCGATTTCAAACTCTGAAATTTCATCACGTATTTCATTGAATAATGAAATCATATCCTTTTCACTTACTTCTTCTATTGTCACATCTGCAAGAGTTATGTTCCTCTAGTAAAGCATATTAGTAGTTAAGTATTCTGCAAGATCTTGAGAATCTTCAGAACCATTAGAAGAGCTAAGCTCTTCACTTGAACTATTTCCATCATAATCTTTATCTTCTAACTTGAAGAAATCTGACAGTCTTGACTGTCGTTTTTTAGAATATGATTCCATGAATGGATTCCTAAATTTAATAACAATGAATTCTCTTGGTGCTGGTAGGAATTCCGCTAGCGGAAATTGGATCGTGCTGGTACGATTTCTTTATTATGAAAAGTACTCTCTGATTTTAGTAACGGTAGTGTCTTCCTGAATAAACTTTTACCTATATAAAATGGTGGAAAAAAACATCTTTGGTAATTTTTGTTTTTTGTTTTTTTTCTTTTCTTTTCCTTTCATAATTTTCCGTTTTAAGGCACCTAATTTTAAAGTTTAATGAACCAATAGTAACTTACTGGTATCAATGTTTCAGAACTCGCCCAAAAGTGCAAAAGTAAGAAATAGCTATACAACTTTCTTGCCCAAGACTGCCACGCTTTCTTACCAAAAGCGGACTCCACCAACATTTATTTCCTTAAGTAAATCATAAGAGCAGAGAAAGACGTAAACCCTAGCTTAACCCTGTAACTGTTAATATAGTACGTAAGAAGAGACGCAGTTAAGGTGCCAGCAGTGCCTCAAATCGATGGACTTACAGTTCAAGACTTTCTCGATTATGCAAGAGGGTCTTCAAGACTGCTGCAATACTTGCCTGAAGAACGAGATTGGGTCCACCTTGACAGATAATGGATCTGCGATTTGCTCTTCACCTTAGACACCGACGGTGTCTCCCAGATGATTCATGATGCAATGCTCTAACGAAGAGAAAAGCTCGAGTAAAATAGATATCTCGTTATAGAAATGAGACCCGAGGTCGTGGACGCTCTCAGCAGATGCCTTAACTTTAGCAGTAAGTTTACTCTTGCTTAATTCCTTGTGTAGCTGAGCGAGGTAAGGCTGTGAATCTCGTTAAGGATTCATCTAAAAGAAAGAGAACCCGTGAATAGTTAGAGGAGGTTAAGGATTATGAAGATGCTTTGAAATAAGATAAGCAAGAATTCTTGCAGTAAACTAAAAAGTTGAAGCAATAACATGATAGTATGGAAAGTGAGTTGCTTGACTTACGCAAGATGAAAGAGTAGGTTATGCAAGATGGTAACCTGTAGAACATGCAAAATCAATCTCCAAACATGAGACAATGAGTGCTGCTGCTTCTATTCCTCCACGATTCTCTATATGCTATTAATAGAAAAAACATGAATATGGTGAATTTCTTTAAAAAATTAAGATAAATCTCATATTCTTAATCTTGGTTTTCTCTCTGAATTTCTATGGTTTATGTCGCTTTTAAAGTGCCTTCTCTCACTCGAGCCTGCCTTCAACCATCTTTCCATTGTCTCTTCACTCTCTGGCAGCTCTGTATAAGTGCAAGTGAATGTTTTATCTATAGCACTGCGACGAGTAACCAACTCTCAAGTCTTATTTTATTCTTTGATTAAGTCAAGCTTTTGTTAACCTTTCAATAATCTTCTCTTTGAACTTGCAGAACTGCTTTTGCTTTTGGATCTCTCTCTGCTTTGAGCCTTAGTAATTTCATGCTGCTACCGCTTTAAACTCCTGTGCACCAATTGCTATACCTGCTCGAATGGTTTATCTTGATGCACAGGGTTTTAACTCATCTTCTATTCAATAAGCTCTATGAGAGAAGGTTAATAAAAACCCAACTTACTTTATTCACCTTATTCTTCAATTTATTAAGGCTCCTTTTCTTCTTCAAGATTATTTTGCTTCACTACTGCTGCTGGGTTGCTTGCTTCGCTGTAAGCTTTTTCAGTGAGAGATACAATATGTTGAACGATTTCTCTTACAATATTATCTTGCTCCTATTCGTTTGAAAGCTCTGCAGTAATTTATTCTTAAGGCACCTGGTTTTATTCAAGAAAATTTTCCATTGCTTCTAATCGATTTTATAAAATTGATTATACTTATTGTGCTTGCGAGCAAGTATAAGCTCCATCTCTTTCTTTTCAACTATAAGCAGCTGCTCTGCACTATCTTTAGAAGCTTGCTTATATAATACTCGCTACCACCTGCCTTTAGTCTTAAGTCTCCCAATTCTACCAATGATTTATTCTTCAGATCTTTGTGAGAAAACATCAGCAACGATTAAACATGAACCACCATTTTAATCGATTTCATCATTAGTTTAGATATCTGTTCCTCTCCCCTGTGGCTCGTTGAGCAAGTAAACCCCGTAGTTTTTGCTTGCATTTCTCATTAAATACCTGCCTTCAAGCACAGATTCAATTGCAATCGCTTAGGAGTGGCTGAAACTAATGAAATCAAAATCGGATTTCTTTAAACCTATTTCAATAGCACTGTAATTTGTTGAAGCCACTATTAAAACTGGTGAAACAGCTACTTAATCCTTTATGATTTCCTTGATTCTCTGTAAGTAATCTCCTTGGTTTGAACTTATCAGCAAGTCTGCTAACTAAGTTTTCTTATCTCCTTGCAGTTTATCAAGGGTAGGGAATACTACAGGTGTGCTATGCAAAGCTAAACTAAGACAATTTTCTTCACCTTGAGAAAGATGGCTTCCTGAAAATCCAATAATACTTCTTGAATGCTTGTAAAAATTTAGCTGGTTTATAATGTTGTCAGCGGAGCCATCGAAGAGAATCCCTTCAAAGTTACCGCCCTCCCGCCTCCTCCCACATTCCCCCATGTTTTTCCTTATCCATTTTTTTCCCGATTCCTTTCAGTGATTCATCAAATAAGACACGATGCTATCGTGCCACAACACTCATGCAAATCTAGAGCCTTCATTTTGTTGTATTATGTTTTTCTTCTTGAGTTGTGGTTGAGTGAAAAAATAAATGCCTGTATTTTTTGCAAAGAAATTATGGTTTGAATCAAGTTCCATTGCACTGATAACTTTTTAAAATTTTTGGTAATCTCTCTGCACTAAGTGCTCATTCTTGCCAACTATGATTACGGATAGCTTCGTTTTAAGAGCTATAAGAATGGCTATCGCAACGCAGATCAAGGTCTTGCCATTACCAATACCAAAATGTATTAAATGGTTTGCGTGCAAGTTTTCGCAAATATAGTTAATGCACAAAATTTGAGAACTATATAACTTAAAGCCAAGATTTTGCTGCAGCTTTTCTAAGTCATAACTTACACTTAACCTTTCATTCCTTAGCTATGAATTGAAAGCACGAGCTAACATGTGCGAGATATTAGCGTTCTCAAAGAATCGAAGTAAGTCTACAATTGTTTTATCAGAGAAAGCTTCCATATTTTTGGGTAAGTGTAAAATTCTTTAAATTTCAGAGCAGTCGCCATTAAGGCAATTTTCAATAATGCTGTTGCTCACACTCACATTCTTTTCAATTTAAACTTCTATGATTTGCTGCTGAAGCTTCTTGAACTGCTCTACTTTGCCTACCCACTACTCGTCTCTGCTCTGCAGCCTTTATGCAAGGCCTTTCATAAAGTAAACCATAGTGTTTGAATCAATAACCTCTTACTTCTGTAAGAAAGTAGCCCTAGTAATTGATATATAATCTTTGAGTGCTTCAACTGTAGGAGAGCAAGAGAGAGCACAAATTCTTACGAAGTACTCTGTGTATTCTACAGGTATGTCTCTTATTAAGTGCAAGCCACAGTCTTGCTTGAGTAGAGTCATGAAAGGCACATTCAAGATAAAGAATGAAGTAGGTATTAGCTTTTAAACTTGAGAGTCGACTGCGAATAATTACCAAGTTTAACCCATTAATTGTATAATATAGGGGAGAGTAGAATCCAATTTCTGCACTGGTGCAAGCTGTTTAGTGAATGCTGCAACTGAATTAAAGAATACAAAGTTCGCTAAACCTAGAGCTTGTCTCGTATTAGGTGAGCGAATTAATAATAAGATTGATTCTTGAATTAATTCATCTTCGATTTATACTCTTTCTCCCATGTAATAACCAAGAGCAGCTAAAAAGATACGTGGCTTTGAGTCTTCATCTAAATTATTATTGCTCTAAATTAAATCCACGAGCAATGAGAACAAGTTCTCGCTTAGTTTCTGGTCACTAACGTTCTCAAAATTGCTTAGGAAGGAGAAAAGTGACTGGGTGTTTCGAGTAACTATTTTCTTGCAAAATGCAAGACCTTTAATAATATTAAGAATTCTTGAAACTTTCGAAGTGCTTTATGAGAATCTCATGGCCGATGATCGAGCCATAGTTAATAAAGAGCTGAGGTAAGGGTTCTTTATTTTGATTTTAATCACTTGCAAAGCTGAGATTCGTAGCTTATTCACTCTCCTTAAGCTCTTCGATAGCAGCAGTTACATCTAGAGTCTATGATACCACGGATTTACTCTTATGGCTGTGCTTGATCTTCTTTGGCTTTTTGTTATTTATATACTTTCTCACATACTACTTAAAATCAAAAAAGTTTTATTATATGCTGCAAAATCCGCCTGCTACAGCAGCATTTTCAAGTTATAGTTATTTTATTGCAGAAATTCTTTAGCGCGGTTGATTTTATCGCTGTCTTGCGCATTTTAATACTCACACTTAATGCCCTTGGCTTTAAAATTTTCTTCAAAATTTCCATTGGCTTGATGATTTTCAAAAATCCAATCTGAGTTTGACTAATCAGGTGCCTCCTGCGGCACTTGCAAATCATTAATACCTTCTAAATAGAAGATAATATCGAAGATTTAAGCTTACCAGCACTCGCATTCAAAAGTTATTGAAGGCTGATTTCAGAGGTTTTCTAAAATCCAGTGGCTGGATTCATCTGATTTATGCTTAATTTTAATGATTAATTCGACTGTATTTTACTATTTAAACCACTGGATTATTAAAATTTCGACTGGATTATTGATCCTTAACTATATGAAAAAACACTCTTTTGCTTATATCCTCCGGATTTATAGCTGGCTCACTGCCAAACCAAGACAAATAATGATTATTCACTATAACTCATTAAACGAGTAGCTTAGAGTCGCCTGGAGGTGGGTGGTTGAATAGCTGTGATAAATTTTAGGAATTTTCAAGATGGGCGAAACCCAAAATTGGCTTTTTGAAAAAATGTCGAAATCCGCGGCAACTTTCGAAATTCAAACCTTTCCCCGTCCATAACTGAATAATGGCCAGTAGAATGTGAAGACGAGAATATCTAGAAGTTAATGGCACCCGAAATCGAAAATTTGGGTCTTCAGTTTTGACCCTAAAAAATGCTTTTTGGCTTAAGCCAAAGCACTGGATTATAGGGGTCAGACCGGTATAATAGTATACCAATGTTGAAAAATCTCAAGAACGGCCCCGACAACCTACTGGATTTATAGTTGCTATGAACTTAAAATTAAAAATCACACTATGCTAATCATATAAATAAAATCATATTCAAACTTTGTACGAGCTGTGATAATGCCAACCCTTCTTTTTGCATTCTCGAGATCGGCTCTCTCAAATTAAGTTAAATTCTGTCCTTTTAAATTTCCTTATTTATCGATATACTTAAAACTTTTTATCAACTTACAAATTCTATGTGTACATAAACCCCAATACGTATGTACACATAGAATTTGTAAGTTGATAAAAAGTTTTAAGTATATCGATAAATAAGGAAATTTAAAAGGACAGAATTTAACTTAATTTGAGGGAGCCGATCTCGAGAATGCAAAAAGAAGGGCTGGCACTATCACGGCTCTTACAAAGTATGAATATGATTAGATTAATATGATTAGATTGGTGTGATTTTTAATTTTAAGTTCAGAGCAGTTTGAAATCCAGTAGGTTGTCGAGGCCGTTCTCGAGATTTTTCAACATTGGTATACTATTATACCGGTCTGACCCCTATAATCCAGTGCTTTGGCTTAAGCCAAAAAGCATTTTTTAGGGTCAAAACTGAAGACCCAAATTTTCGATTTCGGGTGCCATTAACTTCTAGATATTCTCGTCTTCACATTTTCTACTGGCCATTATTCAGTTATGGACGGGGAAAGGTTTGAATTTCGAAAGTTGCCGCGGATTTCGACATTTTTTCAAAAAGCCAATTTTGGGTTTCGCCCATCTTGAAAATTCCTAAAATTTATCACAGCTATTCAACCACCCACCTCCAGGCGACTCTAAGCTACTCGTTTAATGAGTTATAGTGAATAATCATTATTTGTCTTGGTTTGGCAGTGAGCCAGCTATAAATCCGGAGGATATAAGCAAAAGAGTGTTTTTTCATATAGTTAAGGATCAATAATCCAGTCGAAATTTTAATAATCCAGTGGTTTAATAGTAAAATCCAGTCGAATTAATCATTAAAATTAAGCATAAATCAGATGAATCCAGCCACTGGATTTTAGAAAACCTCTGAAATCGATCTTCAATAACTTTTGAATGCGAGTGCTGGTAAGCTTAAATCTTCGATATTATCTTCTATTTAGAAGGTATAAATAATTTGCAAGTGCCGCAGGAGGCACCCGATTAGTCAAACTCAGATTGGATTTTTGAAAATCATTAAGCCAATGGAAATTTTGAAGAAAATTTTAAAGCCAAGGGCATTAAGTGTGAGTATTAAAATGCACAAGACAGTGCTAAAATCAACCGCGCTAAAGAATTTCTGCAATAAAATAACTATAACTTGAGAATGCTGCTGTAGCAGGCGGATTTTGCAGGTTATAATAAAACTTTTGATTTTAAGTAGTATGTGAGAAAGTATATAAATAACAAAAAGCCAAAGAAGATCAAGCACAGCCATAAGAGTAAATCCGTGGTATCATAGCCTCTAGATGTTACTGTTGCTATCGAAGAGCTTAAGGAGAGTGAATAAGCTACGAATCTCAGCTTTGCAAGTGTTTAAAATCAAAATAAAGAACCCTTACCTCAACTCTTTATTAACTATGGCTCGATCATTGCCATGAGATTCTCATAAAGCACTTCGAAAGTTTCAAGAATTCTTAATATTATTAAAGGTCTTGCATTTTGCAAGAAATAGTTACTCGAAACACCCATTCACTTTTCTCCTTCCTAAGCAATTTTGAGAACGTTAGTGACCATAAACTAAGCGAGAACTTGCTCTCATTGCTCGTGGATTTGATTTAAAGCAATAATAATTTAGATGAAGACTCAAAGCCACGTATCTTTTTAGCTGCTCTTGGTTATTATATGGGAGAAAGAGTATAAATCGAAGATGAATTAATACAAGAATCAATCTTATTATTAATACGCTCACCTAATACGAGACAAGCTCCGGGTTTAGCGAACTTTGTATTCTTTAATTCAGTTGCAGCATTCACTAAACAGCTTGCACCAGTGCAGAAATTGGATTCTACTCTCCCTATATTATACAATTAATGGGTTAAACTTGGTAATTATTCGCAGTCGACTCTCAAGTTTAAAAGCTAATACCTACTTCATTCTTTATCTTGAATGTGCCTTTCATGACTCTACTCAAGCAAGACTGTGGCTTGCACTTAATAAGAGACATACCTGTAGAATACACAGAGTACTTCGTAAGAATTTGTGCTCTCTCTTGCTCTCCTACAGTTGAAGCTCTCAAAGATTATATATCAATTACTAGGGCTACTTTCTTACAGAAGTAAGAGGTTATTGATTCAAACATTATGGTTTACTTTATGAAAGGCCTTGCATAAAGGCTGCAGAGCAGAGACGAGCAGTGGGTAGGCAAAGTAGAGTAGTTCAAGAAGCTTCAGCAGCAAATCATAGAAGCTTAAATTGAAAAGAATGTGAGTGTGAGCAACAGCATCATTGAAAATTGCCTTAATGGCGACTGCTCTGAAATTCAAAGAATTTTACACTTACCCAAAAATATGGAGGCTTTCTCTGATAAAACAATTGTAGACTTACTTCGATTCTTTGAGAACGCTAATATCTCGCACATGTTAGCTCGTGCTTTCAATTCATAGCTAAGGAATGAAAGGTTAAGTGTAAGTTATGACTTAGAAAAGCTGCAGCAAAATCTTGGCTTTAAGTTATATAGTTCTCAAATTTTGTGCATTAACTATATTTGCGAAAACTTGCACGCAAACCATTTAATACATTTTGATTGGTAATGGCAAGACCTTGATTTGCGTTGCGTTAGCCATTCTTATAGCTCTTAAAATGAAGATATCCGTAATCATAGTTGGCAAGAATGAGCACTTAGTGCAGAGAGATTATCAAAAATTTCAAAAAGTTATTAGTGCAATGGATCTTGATTCAAACCATAATTTCTTTGCAAAAAGTACAGGCATTTATTTTTTCACTCAACCACAACTCAAGAAACAAATGAAGGCTGCTAAATTCATGAGTGTGTGGCACGATAGCATCGTGCTTATTGATTAATACGACTGGATTCTCTTCGATGGCTCCGCTGACAACATTATAAACCAGCTAAATTTTTACAAGCAAGCAAAAAGTATTATTGGAATTTTCAGGAAGCCATCTTTCTCAAGGTGAAGAAAATTGTCTTAGTTTAGCTTTGCATAGCACACCTGTAGTATTCCCTACCCTTGATAAACTGCAAGGAGATAAGAAAACTTAGTTAGCAGACTTGCTGATAAGTTCAAACCAAGGAGATTACTTACAGAGAATCAAGGAAATCATAAAGGATTAAGTAGCTGTTTCACCAGTTTTAATAGTGGCTTCAACAAATTACAGTGCTATTGAAATAGGTTTAAAGAAATCCGATTTCGATTTCATTAGTTTCAACCACTCCTTAGCGACTGCAATTGAATCTGTGCTTGTAGGCAGGTATTTAATGAGAAATGCAAGCAAAAACTACGTGGTTTACTTGCTCAACGAGCCACAGGGGAGAGGAACAGATATCTAAACTAATGATGAAATCGATTAAAATGGTGGTTCATATTTAATCATTGCTGATGTTTTCTCACAAAGATCTGAAGAATAAATCATTGGTAGAATTTGGAGACTTAACACTAAAGGCAGGTGGCAGCGAGTATTATATAAGCAAGCTTCTAAAGATAGTGCAGAGCAGCTGCTTATAGTTGAAAAGAAAGAAATAGAGCTTATACTTGCTAGCAAGCACAATTAAGTATAATCAATTTTATAAAATCGATTAGAAGCAATGGAAAATTTTCTTGAATAAAACCAGGTGCCTTAAGAATAAATTACTGCAGAGCTTTCAAACGAATAGGAGCAAGATAATATTGTAAGAGAAATCGTTAAACATATTGTATCTCTCACTGAGAAAGCTTACAGTGAAGCAAGCAACCCAGCAGCAGTAGTGAAGCAAGATAATCTTGAAGAAGAAAAGGGGCCTTAATAAATTGAAGAATAAGGTGAATAAAGTAAGTTGGGTTTTTATTAACCTTCTCTCATAGAGCTTATTGAATAGAAGATGAGTTAAAACCCCTGTGCTTCAAGATAAACCATTCGAGCAGGTACAGCAATTGGTGCACAGGAGTTTAAAGCGGTAGCACCATGAAATTACTAAGGCTCAAAGCAAAGAGAGATCCAAAAGTAAAGCAGTTCTGCAAGTTCAAAGAGAAGATTATTGAAAGGTTAACAGAAGCTTGAATTAATCAAAGAATAAAATAAGACCTGAGAGTTGGTTACTCGTCGCAGTGCTAGAGATAAAACATTCACTTGCACTTATACAGAGCTGCCAGAGAGTGAAGAGACAATGAAAAGATGGCTGAAGGCAGCCTCGAGTGAGAGAAGGCACTTTAAAAGCGACATAAACCATAGAAATTCAGAGAGAAAACCAAGATTAAGAATATGAGATTTATCTTAATTTTTTAAAGAAATTCACCATATTCAAGTCTTTGCTATTAATAGCATATAGAGAATCGTGGAGGAATAGAAGCAGCAACACTCATTGTCTCACGTTTGGAGACTGATTTTGCATATTCTGCAGGTTACCATCTTGCATAAACTGCTCTTTCATCTTGCGTAAGTCAAGCAACTCACTTTCCATATTATCATGTTATTGCTTCAACTTTTTAGTTACTGCAAGAATTCTTGCTTATCTTATTTCAAAGCATCTTCATAATCCTTTACCTCCTCTAACTATTCACGGGTTCTCTTTCTTTTAGATGAATCCTTAACGAGATTCACAGCCTTACCTCGCTCAGCTACACAATAAATTAAGAGAGAGTAAACTTACTGCTAAAGTTAAGGCATCTGCTGAGAGCGTCCACGAACTCGGGTCTCATTTCTATAAAGATATCTCTACTTTACTCGAGCTTTTCTCTTCGTTAGAGCATTGCATCATGAATCATCTGGGAGACACCGTCGGTGTCTAGGGTGAAGAGCAAATCGCAGATCCATTATCTGTCAAGGTGGACCCAATCTCGTTCTTCAGGCAAGTATTGCAGCAGTCTTGAAGACCCTCTTGCATAATCGAGAAAGTCTTGAACTGTAAGTCCATCGATTTGAGGCACTGCTGGCACCTTAACTGCGTCTCTTCTTACGTACTATATTAACAGTTACAGGGTTAAGCTAGGGTTTACGTCTTTCTCTGCTCTTATGATTTACTTAAGGAAATAAATGTTGGTGGAGTCCGCTTTTGGTAAGAAAGCGTGGCAGTCTTGGGCAAGAAAGTTGTATAGCTCTTTCTTACTTTTGCACTTCTGGGCGAGTTCTGAAACATTGATACCAGTAAGTTGCTATTGGTTCATTAAACTTTAAAATTAAGGTGCCTTAAACCATTTTATATAGGCCAATTTCGATTCAGGAAGTCACTACCGTTACTAAAATCAGAGAGTGCTTTTCATAATAATGAAATCGTACCAGCACGATCCAATTTCCGCTTGCGGAATTCCTACCAGCACCAGCAGAATTCATTATTATTAAATTTAAGAATCCATTCATGGAATCATATTCTAAAAAACGACAGTCAAGACTATCAGATTTCTTCAAGTTAGAAGATAAAGATTATGATGGAAATAGTTCAAGTGAAGAGCTTAGCTCTTCTAATGGTTCTGAAGATTCTCAAGATCTTGCCAGAATACTTAACTACTAATATGCTTTACTAGAGGAACATAACTCTTGCAGATGTGACAATAGAAGAAGTAAGTGAAAAGGATATGATTTCATTATTCAATGAAATACGTGATGAAATTTCAGAGTTTGAAATCGATGGATTTATCATAGATCCTAAAGAAAAATATAGAGAAAGTACTAAAAAAGAAGCTAAAGAATCATTGCTTAATGATAATTAAATTAAGACTCTTGGTTAACTAGTGTTAAAGCTTTATACTGAGTATAAGTAATCAGATTTAGAACCCTAGAGTATTATGGATTGTGGTTAAGATTTTGATTTTAAAGCACTTGAAGACAAAGTTATTGATAATCATAAAGTAAAAGATTAAATTCCAATTTTTGGTTAGCACACACAATTGGATGCAATAGTTCCTCGTAGAATTCAAAAGTAATTAAGGAAAGAGAAATAATTGTAAGAGAAAGAACTTAAACTTGCAGAGGAATCACTTAGATTAAGAGTTTCAGAAAAGTTAACTTACTTCCAAATTATGGAAAGACTTGGTATATCATACTATAAATTAAGAAGGTACTTAAGAAGCCCAGTAAAGAAAGCTTAATTCTGGAATCTAAAATAAATCAATAGAGGCAAGTATAAGAAGTTGCATAGCAGAGCACGCACTCATATTGTTAACATGTTAATGTATAACACTTAACCAGCGCAGCTTTCGGATATATAACAAAGTTTACAGAAGAATATATAGTTAAGGTGTAGTAAGTAAATGATTAGAAGATTTTTGAAAAATGAATTAATGATGACTTATAAATAAATTAAGTAGATTTCAAAATTGCATAATAGCAACAGTAGTAAGTTATAAAGATAGTATGCAGCCCAGTAATTCGTGGAACACTTAAGTAAGGGTAGAAGAATTATCAATATTGATGAATCAACTCTTAACTAAACAGATTAAAGACACAGAGGTTGGACTGCTCCTTATGTAAAAAATCGAGTTACAAATTCATAGAGACTTAAGTAAATGAATTTAATTATTGGAGTTTCAAGTACAGGAGAGCTGTACTAAACAGTTAATCATGGAAGAACAAACTAGCACTTATTTATGTACTT
>ARYC01001002.1:0-18217 GCA_000711775.1 Oxytricha trifallax | reverse complement strand
CTGCCCCTCTTGCTCGCTGTTGTCAGTGTATCTTGTTGAATTTCTCCAGCAGCATTCGTACTTTTTTATTGTTATAGAGGATGTGATCTGAGGGACCCTCTTTCTGATGAGCATTCGCTCTATTATAAAGGATTTGCTTAATCAATGAATGAATTGCTGTCCTGAAATTTATCAGGCTGATCTGCTGGGTTTTCTGTTTTTTGCATAATAAAGGCGGGCAATTAAGAATTTAACTTAATAAAATTTAAATGATTATTTTTAAAAATGTGGTTCTTAATTCATACTTAATTAAAATTTACTTGTCTTATTTGCAAATACCCCTTCTGTGAAGCCTATTTTCACTTGATCTCATTTCACTTTGATTTTCATCTTGTAGAAGATTCGCGTTTATAAGATATCTGAAACATATGCTGATACTTAACAGGATAAGTGCACTCGCCTTATCAGTTGAGGCTACTTACTCAATTCAAAGTCAAATAAATCAGTGGATTTTTGAAAAATTTACTTAATTAGTTAACTGGACCTTACAGTCCTTCAAACATCCTGGCGTTCCTCGCTTTATCATATCAAATTGATGGCTTTAATAAAACCACAATCGCTAGGTTGTTTAATTTTATTAGTGCAAGGATCATGAAAAAGGTTGCATCTCGCCATATATTCAGAGATTTATGAGTAATTAAGCAATTTTAAACTATATTAATGATAAAATTGGCATTATATTATTAATAAATATCCATACGATAACAAACTATTATAAAATTTCTTTTAAATAATTTTGTATGAATCTATCTATCGAAGAAAGGTTCGAAATCCAATGAGTAATTATGAAAAATAAGTGGAAAACTTTAATTTAAAATGAAAATGAATTTAAATAATAAGTATTAGTATAGACAAATATACAGAAATGGAATCTAGAAGCAGCTTTATCATCTTTCCAATAACCTTCATACTTTGCTCCATTTGGCCAAACCTATTCTGTTGTTCCCATTTTTTCCCAGTGCCACTTGAGGTCTTGGTCTACAATTGCTCAAATAAAAAATTTTTATATATGTTTTTTGTAACTTACAAATTTTAGTGAATGACTAGCTGCTCCAGAGACGCCATCTTAAGTTTTCCATATTTAAATTATAAATTTCAATTTTATTTAAAGTTTTCCACTTATTTTTCATAAATGTATATTTTCCTCCAAAATCAAACCAGATCACCCTAAAAAATTTACTCAACATTAAGCTTGACAATCCTTAATTAATCATTGTCTTAAATATTTACTTGATTAATTAATAATTTCACTCTTAAATAAGTTATTTCTCTTTACTCAATAGCATCCTTATGGTATATAAAAATACAGCATAGAGAATAAGATTTATCAATAAAGCATTCATTCAAATCTGAGATTGAAGAATTAGGCTCCCCGTCTTTAAATACAAATACTAACTAAGATTATTTCCAAGGCTAAATGAGTCAAATAATACTAAGTGACTAAATTAATAATCATTTAGACAATAAAAATGGAATTCCTTAGACTTTTACTTTTGGGGAATTAAGATTGTTGAGCTAAGATAGTAATGACGAGGATGTTCAGGAAAGTAATGTAAATAAGTTTAACTCGATTAACAAAACTCATAGACCTTCAACTTTCAGAGATGAATGTACTTAGAGATAACATTCAGATCCAGGTTCATATTTTGCTTTATGTTCTAATCTTATTAAAATATTTTTTACTATATTAAAAAGAAAAAGAGCGATCAAATATCAAATGAACTCTGTTCTCGAACAAGACTATTCAGTAGACATGGACCAGTAAGAACATGACATGTTTAATGAATTTGACCAACAAGATAAAGAGCAGCATTTTATTCATAGAGTTCAAAGCGCAAATAATATCTTTTAGTGTTATATAGAGACTCTAACAAGTGTTCTCATAGATCATAAGAATGGCAATAGATTTTAGCATTTTGAGTTTGCCTGGAATGGTAATAAACGATATTTCCAAGGTTTCCAAAAAATCACTCATAATTGAAGGACTTAGATTGGATAGTTATGTTTAGTTAGGAAAGTGTTTCTGATGATCGAAAAAATTCTCTCCAAAAATATTTTCACCACTTTTGATCAACCTTCTGTCTTCTATATTATTAGAGTGAGACACTATTTTCAAAAACCGTGAGAACTTAAGTTAAAAGCCAGCTTATAACCTACATTATAAGTGTCTTTGCGTCGCGCCTAATTTTTAATCTCATGAATTCTGGATGATATTAGGAATTCGAGGTGATTTTTTAAGCCAGATTTAATATTAAATAGTGAAAATATCTTTGTTAAGCTTAGAAGTCAGTGAAAGGTGATGTTTATTCATGCTTTTTTAAAAAAAGGTGATGAGCCATGCCTTAAAATTTATTATAGCTGATTTATCTAGAAAATTGGATTAGACAATGTATTCATAAAATCAATAGAATGATGTATCTTAAGATTTTCTTGAGATGTAAAAGAATCTAATGCAAAAGAAAACTTTTGATTTAGGTACTGTTAACTAAAAATCAACTCCCATTTAATATGCATATTAATAATATCAGCAACAGCAATAATCCTAGATTTTTAAGATCCTAACACAACTAATTAAACGAAAATCTTTCATATTTCACCAAATTTTGATGAGTCATTTGTTCCTAGTTTACTCAATCGAGATTTATTGAATGAAATGGCAACCAACTATTAAATGCTCGAGCTTATTCCAGATGGCGATTATCAAATGCTTTTATACAATAAGAGTGTCTTCTAAAGAGAAGAAAGTAATACTATTAATATGATTTTTTGAAAAAGTGTATACTCAAACAACTAATATGCCGATCCCATTGTAATGGCTATGAGCCCTAGAGTTTAGCAGATTCATGATGTTTCAATTATAAATCATAAAAATATTACAACAAATCAAAGTCAACTCAATTGCTATAATATGGGCGTCAATGAAGATTAGCAACTGTAGGAACTGGTTTCAGAAAAAAGTGATTCAGACTATTTCTTAAAGCCCTTCAAGCCTTGAAATGATTAAGTTGACAATGATTACTACTAAAGAGTTAGTAACATTAATGAGTATGGAAGGGATAGTAGGCCATATGATTTTGAGTTATCTTCCCATAGTAAATTTAAGTTAATCTCTGAGAATATAATTGCTAAACAAGTACTCACAACTGAGTCAGCTTAGCAAAGCAGTGATATGATTCCAAATGTCTTTAATTATAATCCCTAAGGTAGTTAAAACAATATTTGCTAGAAGTTAAGCTTCAGTTATGATATGGCCAAGAAAAATCAGTAAAATAAGGCCAATAAAGAAAGCACTTTGATCGTTTGTGGATGTGAATAAATTATTAACTTCAATTTGACTTAAGAATATGAAAGCAGACTTCAAATGTTAGATAATGATGGACGGAACAAATACTAATACTATTCGCCACATAATATTCAAGATTATCAGTCTGATGAAGAGGAAAAGCTTGATGTAGGAGAAGAAATTCCTACTGAATAATCTTACAATACTAAATTACAATACACTCTCCCTGAATCAAGAATATTGCAACATGCGAGCTTTAAGAAGAAAAGTTTAATAAGACTTGATGCAGATAATTCAAAAAAGACTTTGACTATTATCTGATCATTAAGACTATGCTTAAACTTAAAGGGAATATCAAGGAGGGCGGGGCCAAATACGTATAGAAACTTGAATTTGAACAACTAGTAAGATTTTATTCAAACTAAAATTCAGAAGATGCGAAATATGATAAAGGCTTCCCCTAGATATTAAAACGTGGAAACCACTTAAAGCGAAGAAATGAATTATAAGATCTAGTCTGGCAATCAATCAACAAGAAACGCCACAGCAAGCAATTAGAATATGTTCTTTGCCACGAATAATCCCACTTCCACAAACTCTTTTGATATTTAAAATCAGCAATTTTAAGCATAAGTTTCCAGATAGTCAAATAGTTGCATAGCTGACTTGCAAAAACAGCAGCAAGTTTATAGATCTTTGCCTATCCAAATAATTAATCCTCATTTAATAACTATGTAGATGGTTGGGCCAATCAACAATCATTAATGAATAATAATCAAACAAATATTTGCAAGCCAAAAACTCAATACCTGATGCCGTCTACTGCTAGAAATCCTTCTAAAGAAAACAGAAACTAAACTGCAACTAACTTTACTTGAGGTTTTGTAAATATTTTAGGAGAAAGGAAGCAAGTGTAACATCTTAACAGCCTTAAAAGCAGTTACTCTTACCTTAATAATAGTAATAGTTAATGCACTAAAATTCATAAAAAGTGCTAAGAGATAGATTAATCACTAGTAACAGCATTCAATAAAAAAACAATTCAAGTGGAAGCAGAAATGTTGATTATTAAACAATGACATTTAAGACCCACTTGCTCACTTCTCCAGTGGAAATGTTTAGCAATATATTTCGTTTAGTGGAGTTGCCAATTCCTAAGTTATTAACACTAACCAAATTCAAAACTTGAACGTTAACAACAGCTATCATAGCAACTCACAAAGCAGACAAACTAACAGTATGAACAGCAGTAATATAAGCAGCAGCACTAGTAGATTCTTGAATGTTAGTTGAAGCGGTAACCTTCATAATACTAGCAACAATTACTTAACTAACGAGACAAGAATTTCACATCAGGACATCTCTGTTAACATAAGCAACAGTGGCTGTGTCAAGCAGCAGTAAAATTTATCAGGCTTTGGCAATATGAGCTAGAGAGCTTCCTAGAATTGTTTAACAGGAAAAAGTAGGAAAAACAATGAGTCAACTGATAAACTGCAAACATTCTTAATAATGGGAAATAAAGTCATGCAGTAAATGTCATTAAAAATCATAAAATTATTAATGCATTAAGAATTTTATTTTTAATTAAAATTAGATATTAAGTTGTATACTTACTTCACTATGGGTAAATTTAAATAATTTATGTTTATTCTGTTAAAGGAAGTGTCTCTTTTAAATAATGGTCAAATGAGCAAAGTCTATCAAGGCAACATAATTATTGATTTCAATTATATCTTTATCATAACATAAAAACAATTTTTAATAACTCTGAAAACTGCTATGATAATTAAAATATTAATGCCAAAAAATAACCATCCAACTCTTCAAATATAATTTCTATCATAAATTGATTCTGAGAATTAAAATATGTTACATTTTTAGTTCTGTAATATTAAAGAAATTAACTTTATCCTTGAATCTCAAAATTAAATCACAATACATTCATATATTAACTTTATCTCTTGTTACAATACTAGCATATGACACTGAGGTCTCCCTTTTATCATCAATAATGTTAGTACTTTGCCCATATAGAGCTAGCTCTGTTACAAATGTTCTGGTGTCTATCTCCTACAAGCATTCTAAAAGCATTCCAATAGGGTGTCTCCCACAGATGGTATTATCTGTAATAACTAAGTATTCGTTGAACTTTTCAACATCTTAGCCAATAATGTGATTGATCCCATCCTTATCAACTCTTTAGATTTATTTTGAAATTGTGTTCTGATCTTTGTCTACTTTTTCAACCAAATACATGTAATCGAAATCTTTACCCCAATGACAGAAATCTGATGAAATAATGAACAAGTTCTCATGCTCGGCTCTAAGATAAAATGATTACAATCATAATTGTTGAAAGTTCATTTTAAATAGTTTTACTTGGCAAGTGTCTTTCCATAGAGAGCTTCTTTATCTTTGGTCAAGTTGCCAACAAGAATAGGCACTAGCTTAACTTAATCTCCAAAGACCTTTTTAATGTATGGAATATGCATCTCCAGAGAATGTTCTTCTTTATCGATCTATTAAGGCATCTACTTGAAACTATTCTCTTTCAAAAGCTTTTCATTGAATTCTTTGTCAATCACAAGATCTCTCAGGGGAGTTTGATACTTTGAGCAGAGAGTTAAAGCACATGATTCTAAGTAAACATGGTGAGAGGGAGGTGCCGAGCAAGATCACTCTTTTGTACTGTGATGAATTCAACTAGCAATATGCGTAGGCAGCAACTTAACCACTGTATTCAATTCCTGCATGAGGAGCAATAAATAAAAACCAAAATCAATTTAAGTTTAAAATAGGCAATAAAGCCTAATGAATGATAGCTCTAATCTTGCCTCTTGAGCTGTCTCTAATCCTCTCCCCTAAATAAGTAGTGGCTTTTTCTAGATATTAAGTAAATTGTTAATCTAATATCTTTTTGTCTGATGGGTACCATGAGCCAGCATGACTGGCCAGTCTCTTAATTTATCCAAACATAGATTTGTACAATTATAATTCTGACTTTTTAATTTCTTTAATCATTTACATATACTCTACTTTATCCACAATTCTTCTAAATCTAGCCAGTGAGCTGTTACTTAATTATATTTTAGCTGATTTTTAATTTTTTCCTTATATTTTTAACTATAATGTTTGACAGTCGAGGTTTGTTCACGATGCTTCGTAGTTGTAGCTCAGTATTTCATTTTATTATTTACATATTCAGATATTGCAAGTAGATAGCATTCTATAGGCACATTATGGAAGGGAAAACATATTTTAGATAATAAATACAAACTTATACTATTATCTATAAGGGATTTAAATTTTCGATAAAGAATTTTGTAAAATATTATAATAAAAATACTCCCGTTTATTAGGCATATAAGTTTCTATAACTTTATTATAAATCATAAAACTGTATCAGATGTGGTTGTTTCCTCAGATTTTGAGTATAATTTAAAATTAAATATATTTTTTATGCATAATTTATAATTGACAGCATTGTGATGATCATAACTATTAAACCTTAAATCTTCAATAGAGTCATTCTGAGGTCTACCAGGGATGGTTTCAAAATTGGGATGTACAATTTACTACTGCTCTTCATATAATTGTCTTTAATCAACTATCTGATTATTACATCACATTTAGAAACAATTAGATACTACCCCACAGCATTGCTTGTTTCTCCTATTATTAAATCTTCTGATCGAAGATCCCTCATCAAATGTAGTATTTTGCATTGAACTAGCAATTGAAGACGTCCTTGAAGACACTTGTGACTCATTCACTGAAACAGTTCTTTTAGCGAATCTCTCATTTGTAGTTTTATTTACACACTCAATTAGATTACAGTCAGCAGTCTAAAAAATAGAATTATACTAAATAAGAACTTACAAAACTGGAAGAATAAAGAAACCACTGCATATCAGATTTATAGAAGATGCAAATATAAAAAGCTCTTTACTATAGACGTATAAGGTAAGATAATCAGAAATTATTGAAATCTAGCTCTCCATCATCATACAAGTGCAAATTTACTGAAACGGTGGCAATTACTACTGCTTGCAGAGCTGTTATAGAAACCAAGAACATCATTAAATAGTGATGGTTGTTTAATCCAACACAGTTATTTCCTCAGGGACAGTGATGATCAAATCTCTCCACACATTTATTGCAAATACTACAGTGTCTAGATCTAGTTGTGCGAATAACTTCACAGTCTGGGCATAGTAAAACTGGATCAAATAACTACATCATATTTAAGAATGAAATGCTATTAGGTTTTTTCATGTATCCTGGATCTCTAGCATAACTTAATAAGAAAAACAGAATCACAAAAAAGAAAGAAACAGTGCTCAAGTAGAACCATATCATATGATTTGCAACTAAAACAAATTTATAAAATTTCTTAAAGCTTTCATCGAAATAAGAAGAGTAATAGTAGGAAATAATTTATTAGTAATAGAGTGAGGAAAAATGCAGATGTGACTACAGATTTTCTCATTAATTTGAGCGGAGTTTTTATCATGAAACATTAGCATCTCTTGGGATCCTTAAGAATTTGTTTTAATTCTTATTATAGTGAAGGAATTGTTATTTGATCAATTAAAACTATAGAATGATTGTTTATAAGAATCATTTCACTAAAAATGTTTAGATCTACTGGTTTCCTTCCTTATTTATCTCTTAGATTTCTCAATGATTCTCTAATTAGCAAACTTCTAACTGATCTCGTACTTCTAAAAGTCTCAACACTTTTTACAGCTAGATGCAAAGGTATAAAGCCTTCGATGTCTGAATCATCCAAGTCTTTTACCCAACGTAATAAACAGCAAAGAGCTATTTCTGATTTTGAATAGCATGCTCAATGAACTGGAGTACTGTTTAATTCTATTATCCTTAGATTTTATGTCCAGACCTTCTCTTTGAAATAGTATAACGAGATTGGCTAATCACCTTAAGCAGCAACATGTAGAACGTTGATACCGAAATTGTTTCTCATGTACATATCTGCCCCATTATCGAGTAACAATAAGAAAGCGTTTATATTTCCTCTAAATGAAGCAAAATTTAAAGCAGTAAAGCCATCTTCCTCTGTTTTGTGATTGATCCATTACTTAATTTGAGTTTCTGTGAAGATTTCTTTGACTCTTACAACCAATGGAAAAATCATGTCTTCTAAATTCTTAAAGCAAACCATGTGTAGAACTGCATAACTTCTCCCATCTAATATATCTACTATTGATATTGCTAAATTTTGATTAAGATAACGCATTAACCCTTGTTTGTTTTTATTCTCAATGCATTGGAAGCAGCTTTCACTAACTTCTCTTTTCCTAAGTTTCTCCTTGCGACTTTAATAGATCTTTTTCGATGATTCATAGTCTTAAATGGCACTCGATGTATGTTTTAGGGCACTATCGTCACAATTTGAGTTAAAAGTCTCACTATTTTAAACTTATGTATGACTTACAGCTCCACCAAATCCACCAGAATTTGCATTAAATCCTAAGTTATTCAGGTAAGTATTTGATTCAAATAATTCTACTTCATTCACGGAAGCACTCTGTTTAAAGTTTTCATGCTTAAAGTTTTTCTTAAAGTTCTCTGTTGACCCCTTATTTTTATTGGGAGTGTTATTAGAGGAAATGTTCTATTTTTAAATTAAAGGTTGACTAAACGAAGTTTAAGCATCACTTGAGATGTGAGTGCTCTTAAAATTATTGGCGCTTAAACCCCTTATTTAATCAGATTTTTATTAAATAAAATTATGCAAATTATTTGTACAATGGTTGCGATTTGCCATTTTGAATCCAAATTTTATCTTACTCATATTATAATGTTTATAAAAATAAAATAATTAAGATTTAGAGAGTTTCATGCAAAAAATTCTATTAATAAATCAATAAGTTAAAATTATTATTTTTTTATTAAATTAATACTATTTGAGGATTAAAAATGTAATTAATAAGTATGTAGTTGGAAAAAATTATTTTTGAACTTATTGAATTCTATTTAATATAAAAATCAGTTAATATTAATGTGAACTTACGTTTGTGTTTTGATTATAAATATCTCTGCTTTATTATAATTGTACAACCTATAATTATTGTAAAATAAATAGAAAATCTTCTACTCTGTAAACTTTCTTACATTATATACTGATATCATGCAATGATTATTCAGTAAATAAGGACTTATTTCAATATAACTTAAAATGATTTTATTTAAATTTAATTATAAAACTTGAAGAATATGCAAGATTATCAGTAACAATAGCAATATCAGCTACTCTACGCTTTTCGGAAGCAGTAGTAATATGGCTATTAATAGTAGCAACTACATTATTCAGGTTCTATAGCTTAAAATAATTTACAGGGATATTAGTAATAACCACTGGCAATGCAACCATAGATCAAAGAGTTCACTGATTTGGACTATATCAACTAAAATAGATTAAGTCTTGGTTCTTCCAGGAAAATACTAAAATAAGATGACTTGTAAAGCTCGATTAACGACTTTAATAATCCACTGATCTAAAGATATGGAGGAGCTGCAGAGGAATAGGTTTAATTGGTTTAAGAAAGTTTTCCTAACTATGCTTAAATTGATCACTTCGCTGTTTAAGATACATCGAAACTCTTAAATAATTTAGATGCTTTAAATTTCCAAAGTTAAGACTATAACACTGACCGTTAATTATATCATTGTTTATTATTAGTTTAATTATAAGACATCAATTAGCTGCAGAAATAATCTCAATTTCATGAAGAAATCAAGAAACTTAGAGTTCAAATGCAGGAAGAATACGATGCAAAACTCAAAATAAACATTCAAGAATAAGAAAATTATAAGAATCAGCTTACAAGTACAATGAAGGATACAGATTAGTAAAAATTACCCCAATTTTAAAAGTAGCTTTAAGACAAAGACATATAAGTCTACCATTTAAACGCCAAATACATTGAAAATGAACTGTAAATCAAAGATTAAGAGAGTTTAGTCCAAGAAAAAGAAGAGATAGTACTAAACTATAAGTTGCTAGTAGGCCAATTAAAAAACGATCTCGAAATAATGAGACAGTAAGTGTTAAAGTATTAATAAAAAAAAGGATGTTATACATGATTATACAGAGGGATTGAAACGATCAGCTTAAATAAGTTAATTAAGACTTGATCGAAAAACTGGGGGAGCTATCAAAATAAGACTGGTCAAAGCAAATTATCGAACATAAAAGAGAGTACAATTTTTTTTGAGAAAAAATTGCATAGAAAGTAAATGAGCTTGGAGACTTGAAAAATAACTTATCACTTTCCATCCGGTAAACAAATCGATAAATAACAGAGCATCATATTATTTCTAGTTTATATAATTGATTCTGAATGCTGGAAATTTAGCGAATCATTTTACAAACTTACTAGAATCACAATAAAAGGAAATAGTGAGAATGAAGAGAGTAATAGAATAATTTGTGAAAAATAAAATACAGTGTCGTAAATAGTCAGCCTTGCTCTAAGAGTATCTATCTCTTCAAGAAAAACAAAATTTATCGTAGGCATGACGATTAAAATATTCTAATTAACTTTTTGTTAAGCTACCACAGATTGAGAATTAAACATCTTTTAACTAATAAATTAAAGTATATTTAAATAATTTTTCAAGCGTCCCCACTTCTTTGAAAAGTGGCGACGGTCACAGGATTTTATATAACAATATTTTAAATTAAGTATATATAATCTCACATTTTAACCTATCATAATTAATATGCTAATTATTAAAATCTATATAAAACATAATAATTTATCACACATGCTCATAAGTTCAGGATTCAAAGATTTTATTATGTATCATAATTCTTAATGGATCAATAAATATCTAAAAAGAAGTATTAGAATCCTTAATAGAATATATTTGAGATAATTTGTCCGTAAAATACTAATTAAAAGACGATTAACTAGACTTTGATAAATAAAAAAAGAATTATATAGTTCTAAAAGGAACTATTAAGTTTTAAAGGATTCTTGAATCCTGAATTGTGATTAAATTTAATTAAGTTTATTAATTAATTGATTATTAATGATGTTAAATATGTAATTAAATTGATAATATACTAAATTATTTAATATATGATTTAATATTATTCATAAAAATCCTGCAAGCGTCTTAATTTTTAAAAAAGTAGTGACGGTTAAAAAATATAATATAATGTTAAATATATATATAGAAGCTTTACTTTACTGATAAACTTTGAAGTAGCTATAAATAAAATTATTTAATCGTCATGCCTATAATAGAATGGATTAAATATGTATCCAGAGAAAAAAAGACTAGTATCAGACTTTTGTTGCTTAATTAGAGAGCAAAATTATAGAGGCGAATCAAAGATTTGCTTTTATATAGTAAATGGATGATAAGAGGGCAGATGCTGAATATCTCGTTGAACAAATGACATTTATAAGGAAGGAATAACTTAGTTACTTTAATTATTTTTAGGTGAGGAGAAGTAAAGTGTCATATATGAAAACTAAGGTTTGCACAAGACTATTTAAGATATCCAGAATGAGCATTAAAAATTGCTAATAGAATGCTCTGAATTCATTGCCATTAAATCCGGCTAATAATATTCAGGGGACGCAGTCGCTTAAAGACAGGGGAAACCTTTGATGAGAATCGAGGAGTTAGATAACCTAATATAGGATTTGAAGAATCATGATTTATAAAATTTTGTCTATACTTAATTTAATTAATAATTTTAAGTCTTATCATAAAAATGCCGAAAAAATCCAACTCTGTTTCATTTCTGAAACTTTAAGAATATGTTCGCATACTTCGTAATGGCCGAATTCATAGCAATACATATGGTAAACCATTGTTCACCTAGAAGCCTATAGCTAAGGTTCTTGGTACTTCTGTAAGGTTTGTAAAGGATGCACTAAAATAGGAGAGAAAGATCACGCCTATAAGAGGCTTATTGACATAGCAAGCTAAGTGGGGCATCTCTTAAAAACATATACAATATCTCACAAGTGATCAGACGCTTCAATCTTGGAAAGGGTACTCTTTATAAACTAGGTGTAAAATATTCCATAGATAGTACCCTGAGGCCAGACTGACTTAGTCATAGCTCCAGTACTTGTACAAAAGATTTAAAATCAAGTACAAAGTCATGAGGTCCACCTATAGACTGTCACCAGAAAAACTTAGATAAATTAAATAAACTAGGATCGAGAGGTTCTAAAAACTCCTTGAGTGCATAGAATAAGGAAAAAAAGTTGTTTATATTGACGAGATAATCTTCAAGCCATACTAAGTCAGACACCATAGCCGCGGCAGTTGCCATAAGTATGGATCGTGGGCTAGAAGGGTATCAAGTTAAGTTAAAGTGATAAGATAGGTTGATTCAAAGGCTATGATTGAGTATCTAGGGGCGTTCAATAAGACAAGTGGCATAGTTTTATTCTGGGACAACCTTAGGTCCCACTATAGTAAGATTGCTTAAGAGCAAATCAAGGCCTTGAAGTGGGATTGTTTATTTAACGCGCCATACTCGTCAGAATTCCACTGCATCGAGGAGGTGTTCTCGCAGGTAAAAAAGTTCTACAAGGAGAAGCTTATAGCGCATTACTCTAACTTGAGCGAGGTATAGCATCAAGGAATAATAAAAGAGTCGATAGAAACAATAAAACTATAAATGGTTCGAAATATTATTCAAAGGGCCATTAATAAAATGAAAAATTTTTTAAGCTAAGCCTAAGTTCACTCATACTGAATTCAATTTCTATTGTCTTGGTCATGATCATTCCATGGACTAGTCCTCTGGCTTCCGTTTGCTGCTTGATTCTTAGATCATATTCTACTGATGAGAGTGCGAGCTATAGGATGCATTGCTTTAGACCTTTAGCTTGAATTCAAGGAATGTGTCTGATATTTCATGGTAGATTCGCTTTTATTTATGCTGCCGGGGTTTTGATTTATCTTTCAAGAGAGACAAAGCTTTGCCTTTTGACTCTATACTTAAGTTAATTATAAATAATATTTTACTCAAGAAGTATGACTCCGACTCTAGGAGGTTAAATACATCCTCTCGAATATAATTCTTTTCTTTCTCTTCCTCTATACTTTCACTCTTGTTCCTTGAATTGTTTGCATGCTTTACGAACGTTTATACATAGTTTGGCCATAGTGTAGCTAGCACCCCATATAAGTACCTTCTCTCAGGAAGTACTTAATAGTCGGGGTAGTAATTCATGAATTTCATTATTCCTGGATCATCTTTAACCTGATCGAATATATTTTTGACAGAAAGTTCCTCATACTATGGAATGTTGATAAGTATGACATCACTAGTCTTAAGGAGGTCTTTACGGCCCGCAAGGAAGTCTTTAATAAATCTCATGGTGACATGTTCGTCTTGTGGCATGAAAAAACCCTCTATAGGTGGTTAAAAAATATAATCTTACTGCTGAACTTTAGGAATTTTATCCAATCACTTTTTTATTTAAATCTGCTTTCAAATTCTCGAGCGTCATGTCCCAAAACTGGCATGTTTTCCATAGTCTACAATATAAATGAAATAATTATAATAATAAAAGAAACTAATTTAAATTTCTGTTTTTAAGTTTTTGATTCATGAGGAGATCCTATATCTCCCTATAAATTCATAAAAACCCTATCAAAAAGATACTGACCAGAATTTAGTTTTTAAAAAGTGCTATATTATCTTTAATTAATCATTAGGAATACTTTTTATGATTACTTAATTATTTATTTTATTTAATTGATAATTAATTTATAGTATAAATGGAAACTATGTCAGTACATGGTGGACCAAAAGATTTAATATGAATAATATAGCTTGTAAATTTCGTTTGTATAATTATTATTGATATAACTTACCATTTTAGAAGATTTGAGCAACAATAAAATTCTGTTCATAATACTTCGGTCAGCTACAAAAAGTTATTAGACACATAGGATAAAGGTAAGTCAAATAATTTTGCTTAAAATAGTGAATAAATTATGAATTTATCAGATATTTTTAGACTTGTTTAAGCCCATAGCGTCTCAAAAGTATTAAAAAAGTTCATCTTATATATTTTTTAAATAATTTAATTTACAACCATGTACTCTGTTGAAGATGGAGAACTCAATTATTTTTACTTAAAAAAATTTCAACAATAGTTAAACAATAGCTTTTTTTTTGGTTTATTATTATTCATTTATTTTATTTTAAAAAGTTGAATTATATATAATTGCTAAGGAACATGGAACTTCTTTCCTCTATAAACTTATGTAACAAATTATTAACTATTGCTTTTTTTATTGTAATAATAATTCCTATTATAAATAAGTATAAGCATAAAGAAACTATAAATTTATTAATTATTCTTGTAGAATTTTATGACTTCAAACTATGGAAAAATATCTCGAGCAAACAAAAATCAAACCCCATAACCCCTACCAAAATTTGTTCCTAAAACTTTGCGGAAAAAACAGGCCTCCTAAATTTTTGCGGATAAATATTCAAATCTCTGAAGATACAATGGCATAAATAAAATCAAAAAAATATTACATCCCAAATATAGTATAATAGACCACGGATGGAAAGAAAATCCAAGCTTCCTATAATAAACTTAGTGTAGGAGTTTTAATGCCAATTCTGTGGATCATAGCATGATAGCTTAGGGGCCTTGAGTACTCACATCTCAAATTACCACAAGCTTGAAGTCAGGACTACTAGGGAGAGCGAGAATTTGCTGAAAAGAACATGCAATGGATGTGGCAAATTATTCTCAAGGAGACGACTGCAGTAAACACGAACCTCTCTGCCTTTAAAAACACCATAAGACCAAAGCTATTTAGAAAAAGAAATAGAGAGAGAGTAAATAAGGTTTCCCTCAAGGACCATGCATCGCTCAAGTAAAGGTTTTTAAAGGTTATGAGTTACTTGCTTTTCAAAGAAAAATCAAAAAGCTTGAGAGAAAAATACAAACAGATCCAGTAGTATTTGATGGCGACGTAAGAGATAATAAGATGTGGGATGAAATAGCAGCCGATGCCTCAAAGAGATACAAAGATCTTTACGAAGTAGTCTTGATGGACCCCGCTTATAGAATTAAACAAGGAGTACCCTATCCGACCCTGAGTGATGAAGAAATACTAGCACTACCAGTAGAAATAATATATAAGCGTGGGATCTTAATACTCTGGTTTGTCAATTAAGAAAGATCTTGCCAGAGAGTTTTTAAGAGTGGATGGGTATGACGAGATAGAAAAGGGAGAGTGGATAAAGCTTACAACTAATTTAAAGCTTCACAAAGGCTCAGGAATGTATGCAGCTCACAACAATGAAAGTTTCTTGATAGGGAAAAAAGGAAATGTCTCAGACATTATGAGGTACCATGTAACAGATAACGTGCTATTCGCAAAGACTGGAAAGCATTCGAAGAAGCCAGAGTGCATTTACGATTTCATCTAATCAATGGCCCCGGATTGTCATAACTTAGAGGTCTTCGCAAGACCCAACAATGTCAGACCAGGCTTCACTTCTTTTGGCAACCAACTCAGGGCAGCAGTGAGATGAATGTGTTGCACATGAATAATTAGTTTAAGTCGTAGATTAAGTAATTAAATTAATATAGTTTTTTCATTATAAATCATAAATCAATAAAGATCCCAAGAAATGGTGGAGCTTAAATAGCTAATTGCGTCCAAAGAGTTGGAAATTCAGAGAAGTTCCACAAAAATCGGGGATATGAGAAGGTAACGAGTCACCTTCCAGAATCTCTTTAAAAATAATGAGTTGCATGAGAACTTCCAAAAATAGATGAATGAGAAGAATAATTAAATACGGTTACTCAAAAGGGAATTGAACTTACTAAAGAACTCGGATTTTATGGTAAGAATGACTCAGCAAAATACCACTCCCATTTAGTCCATGGCCCACCTTTTAGTAGCCGACAAGGATGTCAAAAACAATAATCATATATATATTAGAATCCAAAAATTGGTGTAGGCTATAACATGTTGAGTGCTTAAAACAACCCTCCCATTAAATATTTAAACCAAGAATCCCATGGAAACAGTTGGCTAGAGGAGAATGACAAGTGGATACTTCAAGATATAGAAAAGAGACAATGACTCAGAATTTTATTTAAGATTTTTTCCTATCAAAATTATTCAACTAAGCTTTCATTATTTAAGTTCGAACTTCATTTTTTAGTCAAAAATATTACACCGTTTTTTGGGAGATACCTTTTCATAAGAACTTAGCTTTATAAAGTGGAAATAATTACTATAAAGTTAATTATAAATATTAATATAATGTGTATTCCTTTTGAGCAAGAGCAAATAGTTTAACTCAATGAAAAAGGCTCAAAATTAAAAACAACCATGCACATTATTGATGAAACCATATATTTTTTATACGAACCCTGTGTTATTTTTAATTATTTTTTGTATGTTTTCAGTAATATCTTGCGACTTTAGCTATCTTGAAGATGATTATAATAAACCCATACTCCTCTATAAGTGACATTATTTCTTGACTGATTTTGTATTGTGGAATTAATCAGCACAATTTCTGCACTATTTTAGTTTACATGACCCTCTGTCTTTTCAATGCTTTCCAACTGGCGACCTTGATTGGGTTTTTAATTCAAACTAGGGCTTTTGGAAGTGGACTGACCAGCAATGGTATTACCATAGCTAATGGAAATGGACTAAATATGGGATTTATCTATGGGTTTACTATCATGATGTTCACATTCTATATACTTGCAGTTTATTACAATTTCTAAGCTTATAAAGAATTTAAAACTTTTTAAACTTTGTGCTTTATATTATTTAATATTAATATGGAAAGTTATAATAGGTTTAATAAATTAAGAAAATGTTATCTAAATGATATTTAAATGTAAATTTTTTAATCTGATTTTGCTACTAAATTTCATATTGATTTTATTTTGTTTTGTTAGACATATAAATTAATAAAATAACTATTAATTAGTATTTTTTCATCCTGAAATAAAGAATCTTTTTTTTAAAAAAATAATATAATATATATATTTCTATAGTTTAAATTTATCAAGAATAGATTGGAATGGATAGAGTAAATGTATTTGCTTGTATAAGAGGAGGACCTTCATATGGAGAAACAGACTCTAGTTATATTCTTAAATTAATTAATTTAAGTACAGACAGTTTTCTAGTGCTTATACAGCTATTCAAGGGGAGGGAAAACGTTTAGGAGATTATTGAATGAAGGCGAATAAATTGATAAAAATTATATTGTTGATCAAACTGCTTATAAATGCTTAAGTTAAATAAAATTAAATTCCCTTCGACTTTCATGCTATTGCGTTTCTAAGTTCTTCAGTACTTACTCTTTTAATTTCATCGTTACAATTTTATTTTTGATTTTAAGTGGAAACTTCAACCAAATTGTCTTTATTATCAGTTTTAACTTCATCCAATTTTCTTTCTTTAGCTTTTTACTCATAGATCTCTATACTTTTATTGATTCTTGCCTAATTTACTTGAATTTTCTTGGTGAACATCTCTGGAGTCTCTTTCGAGTTATGACCAGGAGGTACATACATGGGGTTCTTGTCTTCTTCAAGAATAATACCACGTTTCTTAAGTTCTTCTCTTTTTTCCTGAAGTTTTTTCTATTCTGGTTGTTGCTTTTCAATTTCTTTCTGAAGAACTGCTGCAATGCTTAAATCAGATGAGGGAAAGAAATGGTAAGTCAAAATAATATGCTAGGTATTAAAAAGTATTTTGTCATAATTAATCGCTTGGTCTAAGTAAAAGAGAAGTGGCAGGTCGACAGATTCCTTTGGATATAAAAGCTGATTTTCAAAGCAATATCATTGAATCTTATTTAAATAGAGCGCACATTCATCT
>ARYC01001000.1:0-46513 GCA_000711775.1 Oxytricha trifallax | reverse complement strand
AGTATGAAGTTAGTAAGAGACTTTTACTCTAATATTCAGCCACCAGATTAAATGAACAAAGATGCAGGAGCTGGCAAAAAGAGAAGAAACTTAGGAGGAGGGAAGCAAGAAATAGAAGAGCTCCCTCTAAACAATTTTGAATGTGACTTATATATTCATTAATTTAACTACAAAACTTATTTATATACATTAACTCACCCTTCTTTAGCACACTTTAAAGCCAACAAATTATCAACTCTCTTAGTTGAGCTATTAATAAAGTCTACTGTATCGATAGGTAGGTCATGCATCAGATGGTATAACAGCAGTTTCTTGTAATGACCTTTTAATATACCCCAGTAGAACTCAATTCCATTAAACTATGGACTGTAAGGCACGTTAAACACCGGCGTTATTCTAAGTTTTTCATAATTTTTCCTTGTTTCTTTAGTCTTATGAACAGAAAAATTATCAACAAATAGTATAATCTCTTAAACAGGGTACTTCTCTCTCAGCTGATCTAAGAACTTAATATACTGCTCTGTCTTAAGAACGAAGATGAATAACATAAGTTTCTAAACCAGCATCTTCGTAAATTCCTCCAAAAATTGCCATTGTTTACACCTTGACTTTTAGTCATATACTTCATATTACTATGCTTCTTAGACCAAGACTTCTAGATGAAAGTGTTGAAGGTAAATACAGGCTCGTCAGCATGAATAAACTTAATATTATTCTATAAGGCTCTTTGCATTTAATAATTAATTCAATTTAGGTTATTGTTGTAAAATGGGAGAGTGAAATCAATCACTCTCTTAATACCATTCACACCTTTGTAAGAGATACCATTTCGTTTATAAATGTTTGCAACAGACTATGCAGAGATCTTCAACACAGGGAACTGACGGTGAAACATAGTAGCTCGTTGGTCTAGAGAGAAATGAGAAATACTACATAGTTTTATCATTAATAAGATAGTCAATATGCTTTTATAGAAACTTTGACTTCCTCTTAGGCATAGAACTCAGTTATTTTTGCTTTAATTCTAATACTATTAGGCAATGGGATCGAACAGTTGATGAACTTCGCTTTAAAAGCTGTGCAATAGACTTATAGTTCAGTACTGGTTTGATTTATTCACTGTATATATCACATCAAAATCGCAGTTTAAACACTAAATCTATTTACTCTTCATGATAAATAGACCCCAAAAGCTTGCTATTTTAACCCCAATCACTAACAAATTTCCTACAAATCAAAGCACTTATAAACCTCATTAAGAAGTTTTGGGGTTTTGAATAATAAAGAAGTCCAGCTAATTTTAAATTTCCTATCGAATGAGCCAGATATCGTTTTAATTGGCCAACTTTGACTGCCACTATTTTGATTTAGATTTTATTTAATTTATTTTAATTCCCCGTTTTAAATGTATTCCTATAATGCTATTAAATAAAATTGTCAGCATTAAACAATTGTAAGAATTTTTTTTCAATAATTATCTTTTAGAATTTCATAGTTTATTGATGATTATAGCAAGATGCATTCATACTATGTCAATCTAAATCATAAGTATTTTTTAAATAATAAATTAATTAAGAAAATCTTATAAAAAAGGAATTTTTTTAAATATTAAACATTATTGACTTTAAATAAAATCTTTTTGAATTTAATATAAATATTTATAAAAGCTGAAAAATAATAATTACATCCTTTACTGAAATTCTTAAAAGAAAACACTTAAAATTTTCTCAATTTATTTTAATATTAAGAAATATAAATTAAGTTCAATTTATTTCAAAAATCATAAAATTGAAAAACAAATTTATTAAGATAATTAACATTATCTCAGTTTTATTAAGTAATAATTTCCTTTAGGTAAAAAAATTATAATATAAGGAATAATAGTAGAATTTATTGATCCGACACGAACAAAAAACAGAGCATGTTTATTTAACAAGAGTAAGATCTGGTAGAGTTTTACTTTCATGTAATAAATAAATTATTAGATATTCAAACCCCAAAACCCTTTAAGTAGTATGATTGAGTTTTTTATTAATAAAAGTAAACTATTAGTGCATACTTTATTAGGGTTTATGTAGGAGATTAGGGTTTAAATTTTAATAGTATAAGTGAGTAAATGTTAGGTTTGGGGTCAGTTTATAATAGAGATTATGTAGATCTATTATTTAAGCTACGTAATGGATGTGATGATTAAAGTGATCAACTCAGACCTATTTGAAATTACACATCTATTGCAAGACTGCTCCATAAATCTCCTCCTACTGATAGGTCATACTGTCTATTAGCATTGAATTTAAAGAGATAGCATCTTAATTCTAAGCCTAAATGACATTTAAAATTCTAGTAGCATCATATTGATTATCTTATTAATGATTAGAATCTCAGATACTGGGCTCATTTCTCTCTGGCTTAGAGGGCTGTGATGTTCCATCGCCTTTTTCCTGAGCTACACATATCTGCTTAATCTATAGGCAACTTATACAAAAAGAATGGAATTTCTTACAAGACTGATAATTGCATTAAGAGAGTGATTGACTTTAATGTTCCATTTTATAGGGATAACTTTAATATATATTCAATTAAATGCAGAGGTCTTAAGATCATAATTAAGTTCATACTCGCTGATGAGGCTGTATTTACATTCAATACTTTCTATTAAGGTTGGTACAAGAGGTACAGCAACATAGAAGTTTATGATTAAAAGGTTAAGGTTTAAACTCATGCTAATATAGGTGGAATAAGTGAAGATAAAGGTCTCGAGACTTATGTTTTCCACCCTCGCTCTATAAAGACTGAATAATATATTTATTTCTATAATACCTCAGAGAGAAGTGCGCTTATTAAGAGATTATTCTGTTTGTTGATAATTGTCAGTTCATAAAACTAAAGACGCAAGGAGGAAATATTCAAGAATAACATAACACCTGTATTTAATATTCCCTTCAGTCCTTAGTTCAATGGAATTGAATTATATTTTGGCATATTAAAAGGCCACTATAAGAAACTTCTGCTAAATCACTTGATGCACGATTTGAAGATAGATGCAGTAGATTTTATTAAGTGTGCTGCTAAAGAGTAAGCGATGATAAAGCAAAAGTGTGCTCTAGAGAATGATGACTTGTTGTGTATAAATAAGTTTCATGTAATATATTCACATTAATAAATTAGTTCATAAAAGAGTTTGACTTATCTTTCTTTACTCCCTCGTATGGCTTGCTTGGGCCCATGTTCTTCTCTTAGTACCAGCTCCAGAATCTATATTCATCTCATTCGGTTTTAAAAGTCTTTGTTCATGTTTTACTTAAGACTTTCTCTCTTGTTTAATTTCCTACGCTTTTTCATCAAGTAAATAGCAGTACCGGATTTTTCTATAAAGTTAAAAGTCTTAGGTAACTTGAGATGAATGTATGCTACTGAAGTTCCTATTGCCAGGAGTGACTAATCTTTATTCCCTGCTTCTCTTCACTTCAGTAGAGATTCAGTAGCGTTTAATGTGAGCTTCTTAAATGACTTTATTTATGTACTCAGGTTTCAGAATTCAATTAAAACCAAAGAAGAAGTTTCTCTCTGCAACTTATTAGAGAGATGTAGCTTTGATGGAAGGTAGAGAGCTATATCCGGATCACTCATAGCATCATCGTAGAGATTTGTTTCTGATAATTAAAGGTAGTTCGGTATCTCTATCATCTTTATTTAATTAGTCTAATGCTTTTTCTCTTCAATTAGTAAGGCTTTTAAGAATGAGATTTTTGTTCCTTCCTCAGTTGGTAAGAACAATCCAACTATGGTTAATATATTAGTATTAGTTAAAAGCTAACCTTGCTTAACCAAGTATCTATAGAGGTCCTCTTACTTCGAAATTTTCCTATTAAATCTTGAGATTAAATTCTCTTCATTGCATCATTCATAGACTCCATCTTACTTCCTCTTTCTAGAAATGTTAATAAAATTTAAATTATGGATATCCATTCTAAGTTTATTAAAATCTAATTACTAAATAGGGAGGACCTACTGGAAGTCAACCTTGAAAAGATATGAAGAGAAGCATTGAAAACTTGCTCCAAGTTTCACAGTTTGATTTCCATTTTTATCAATCTATCTCCATTAAATTGCTCCTAATAATGTTTCATTATTTAAGATGTCCTTCAAATTAGGTTCGAACTTTATTTGGAGTTAAATTTTAAGGTTAAAACTAAATTAGGAGGATTTATTTAAATTTAAAAATATTTAATAAATATACCTCCAAATTAAGTTCAAACTTGATTTGGAGGACCTCCTAGAGATACAAAACTTAATTAGGAGAAATTTAATTTGATATTTAATAAATTGTATAATATTCTTTAAAAGAATGTTAAAATATAGCATTTAATGACAATTCATTTTCTTAGCTCTCAGCAAAGAAATTACAAGGATGTCTAATACTCTATTATTATGGTATACCTAGCTTGATTTATAATTATTAAATTGAAATATATCTGCAAACTAAATAAGTGCTAACCATTTGAGAAGAGCGGCATTACTTGAATAAAATCAATAATAATTAACAATTCAACAACCGAGAAAAGTTGATACCAGAGACGTTTCCTGTCAGTGGGAACCATCTTATGATAACTTTGAGCAGTCTAGCTTTCAGATTAAAATATAAGTTAAGTAGCAGATCATTCAAGAAGCCGCAAAAGTTGAGGAGGAGGTTAAACAACCCGCTACTTACCCTTAAATTTTACCTGTCATAGTTGACTATAAATGTAAAGTCTGCGATAAATTTTTCCCTTATAAGTCAACTTTAAGAGACATATAAGAGATATACACAATGATTTGCCTCGTTTATATCTTAAGCAGATGGAAAGTATTTCTGTGAGTTCTATGAAAAGCCATATTCTCATACTAGAGACCTCAAAGTGCACTTAAAGAAAAATCACATCCAAGTTTTGTTTTTATTCATGAACTTACAGGAAATAAATTCCTCTAAAATAGAAGATCAAGAATCCTAGCGGAGTCTCTTAGAGTTTAAGTGTAGAGGTGAGTTAAAATGAAGAAAGCAGTCAAGAACTATCCAGTCTTTGAGATCACTAAAATATTGGTAAAAATAGAAGCCATGAAGATTCTAATTTAAAAGATTATTGACATAGATTCTTCCATTGATAGTTATCTTATTCTTGAAGATGAAATAGAGAAGAGAGTCATCACTGATGACTAGTATGCCTACAAGATATATCCTTTCAACTACTTCCTTGCTGATGACAAGTTCTAGATGAAATTTGCTAATGTAAATTACGCTCTTTAAAAGCACAGTTTTATGTGTGTGAACATATCATCCAGCATCATGCCGTCTTACTTGAAAAATATCCTAAAGCATTAAGACTAACCCTTCTCGAAATGATCTACAGAAAATTTTTATATGAAAACAGATGCAATTGTCAAGTTGGCTAAATAGTTTAAAAGATCGTGGTGGGTATTGAAGAGCTACAAAGTTGGTTACGTTCATTGAAACTTGAAGCCATAGAATATCAGTATGAACCTTCAGCCTCTTAAAGTATATATCATTGATTTCAACAGAGCTTTAAAAATATAAGCCTCTGCTCTTGGTAATGTATAAGGCACTCCTGGATATTTCCCAGAGAGAGAAGATTGAAGAGGTGGAGATATTGCATGGGATATATGGGCACTAGCAGCAATAATAATAGAAAGCGACATGCAAAGGAATGATTACTTTAGCTGCAAGAGTGAGAAAGATTATAAGCAAAGATTCAAACAATATCTGGTAAATACAAAATAATCGGAAGCCTTAGTGAACTTGCTTACTAAACTATCATCAAGCCAAGCAAGGATAACGAAGTTACAACAAAAACTATCAAAAATCAACTTAGAGAAATAAAATTCAGAAAACTGGCACATGACACTAAGCTTATGTTTGTATAAAAATATTTAAAAAATCGATTGTTATTCTCACTTAAATTAATAATATTATTAATACCCTAATAAAGTATCACTACTTGTCTACTTTAATCAATCAAAAACTCAATCAAACTACTGAAAGATTTTGGGATTTTGAATGTTACGCCTCAAATTTTTTACTTAATTTCTTAAAAGATTTCTTCATAATTTGCTCTTCTTTTACTAATTATAAATAATTAACTAAAATTACAAGAAACTATTTTTTTCCATAAAATATTGAATGAATTTTATATCTTGTCATTATAATATAAAAAAATATAATACGGGAAAATTGTATAAAATAATAAATAATATATTGAACGGTCGTCATCATGTGGATAACAAGAAAATAGATGTATTCTATCAATACCTTCAATATCTTTTGAAAAACTTGCATAGTAAGTTAGATGTCAGTGAGTATGAAGAATGGTAGAGGCAGCAAGAGTTAAGCGAATCATAAAAATTTAGATATAACTCAAATTAATATTTATATATTGATATTTTTAAAGTTTCTTAAATTATATTATATTATAATTAGTAAATATTCACAGTTTAATTTATAAATATCAATAATTAATAACTGTTTTTAGTTGATAAAGTCAATAATTGATTTGTAAAAAATATCAATTTGTATTTTTCAATTTTAATTTATAATGAATCGTTTATTCAGCAAGAGCGAATGAGAAATTCATTGGCTTAGCAAAATTAAGCAATAGATATTTAAACACTAAAATATATATGCTACTATCAAATTTTTAAATTTAATTTTTCATCCCATTAATATTCTAATAAAAAGATTTTACTATAACAGAATAATATTCTAAAAACTATAAATATTATTTAGAAATCAGTTTAATTATTAAATTAAAAAACATTTCTTTAATTAATTAAATTAGCAATTATTATATACAAAAATTTTTATTGGGTATATTCAAAACAATGAATAGAGAAATTAAGTCTAACAGAATCAAAATGTCCAGAATATTTAGGAGCAAAATCACCATATAGAACAAATTCAAAGATAATTGGAGATTTTGGATTTTGAAGGAATTGATATATTTTAATTTTAAAAATATATTCATTTTAATTAATACAATTATTAAGTATAGTCTCAAAACGTTATATAGTCTATTAATATATAATAAAATTAATTTAGATATTATATAAATTATAATTGATTATTAATTTAAAAAGATATATCTTTCAACATAGTTCAATTTGCTATTATTGTATTGAGACTTGGGTGCACATGGATCAGGAAAAATATTAATCCTTATCTAAAAAGAGTCTATGAGAGGTTTATTTATGGATTTCGGGGAAATGAGATCGCAGTAGTTTTTTTTAATACACATTTAAATTTGTGCAAATATTTTATTTATATACATCAATTTATAATTATAGTTGTTAATATTATGCTATATGTTGCTTTAACTTTGATAATTCTTAATTAAACTAATTAATTTTTTTAAAAGAATGTTTGACAATTAAATTTATAGATAAAAAAATAAAATAATTTTATTTCTAATGAAAGCAATCCATTTGTTATTATCTTCACAAAATATATTTAAATTGATAATATATTTGTAGGAAAGCATTTTAAATGGAATTTAATTTAAATATAAATTAAGTTAATAAAATGGCAAAAGTAAATGTTGGCTAATTAAAACGATCTTAGCTCATTATAAATAAATTAAAATTTATCTAAACTTACTTTTTGGGTATAAAATTTTATCTAATATTTGGAGCGAGATAATATGGCTTCATATTAAAATTGTGTAATGCATTAATTCAAGAGGTAATACAATTGAAGCCATATTATCTCGCTCCAAATATGCGATGAAATTGAACACCGAACAGTAAGTTTAGATAAATTTTAATTTCATTTTTAATGTGTTAAGATCGTTTAAATTAGCAAATTTTACTGTAGCCATTTTAATCTACTTAATTTTAATTCATATCAATTTTCTATTTCGAATGTTTTCCTACAAACACAATATCAATTTATAAATTTATAAAAGAATAATTTAAAAAATGATATATTAATTTAGATTATTTTCAGTACATATTTACATTTGCTAATTATATTTCATAAAAGAGATTATTAATTCTTCTGAAATCGAAAAATAAAAATAATTAATTTAATGCATACAATAAAAATTGCTTTCAATATTTTTTATTTTATAACTACCATAATTACTACCTAAAATTATCAAATATTTAAATAATTATCTAAATAAAAAGGAATAAAACTCCTAAAACTTGACTAAATAATAAAATATACATTAAAATTTACATATATACACTTTTCATTTAATTCAAAGAATTAGTAATATTACTAAATTTATTTTTATTTATATTTTTACAAGTGAACTGTACTCGTTTTTAAGTGTAATATGTTTTAGCATGATATTTTATGTAATTGGGCTTAACTTAATGAAAATTAATAATGACAGACCATTAAACTATATTTATAAATTTAAATCTTTTTATTTATATAACTCAAAAAATTACGCTTTTCATGCATTTTATGTTAATCAAAAAATAATAGTTTAAAAAATAATTATTTATAATTATTATTATTTTCTTAAAATTTTCAAGTTTATTACTCCTATTCCTGATAATGAGTAAAATTCAAGTAAATTGTGTAAGCATTTACAATTAATATATGTTACATGAATAAATGAATTCACTACATAAAGAGAAGTATTTAGAGTTCTTGAGAGAGGCAGTACTTAAGTTCAGATTTAACGTCAGCAACCCAAATCAGGAGTCATAGGTATTCTACTCATACAAGCAGATTAGTCAAGCATTGAGAGTTAAGGTCAGTCAAGTGCAAAGTATTTGTTTGCAGACAATTAAGAAAGGCTAATTTAGTGCCAACACACAAAGAAAATGGAAGGGTTTGCAGCTCCATCATATAGAGTACCTAATTCATCCAGCCACACTCAAGGCCCAGGCATTTGAGAGCCTACGAATGCGAGCGGTGCTGTTTCATAGGAAATTCCCAGAAGCAAAAATTTCGGTTTCTCAGCTTCGTTGACTATTCATTTCCCATGGAATTAAATTCAAGGTAGCAGCTTCTAAATATCGCATTCCTGAGTGGACTATGAGAAAAATTGTACAAGTCCAGCTGTTAAATTATCCACAAATAATTGCAGCGTACGAGAAGGGGCGTAGGATAGTTTATATCGATGAGACTATTTTTAAGCCTTACTCGATTTAAATGCGCAGCTGGGCTTGTAAGTACGACAATTAGAAACTTTCCAAAGAGGGCATTAAGCTAAAAACTTAGGCAGCAATAGTGATGATAAGCGGACAGGTGGTCTTGAGACTTTTCAAATTCGAGAGGGCTCAATAAAAACGGACGATATAGTTGAGGCTCTCACAGGCCTGAAGGCAATCGTTATGAATGAGAGTATTGTCATATTCCTTGACAACCTCCGAGCGCACCACTCAAGGAAGGTTAAGGACTTTATCTCCGAGAATAATTGGGAAATAATATACAACTCGCCTTATAGCTCCGCGTATAATTGCATCGAGCAAATTTTTGCAGGGGTAAAGCAACGGTACAAAGCAGGATTAGCGAAGATAGATTTCAATTTAAGCGAAAAAAGGCACATTGATCTGATCGCAAATTCATTTAAGGAGATTAACACTAAGCACTGTGAAAAAGTTGAGCTCTCGCATATTTGGAAAATGAGACAGCGACTTGATGAGTTATGATATGTAAACACAAATTAAATTAAAATAAATTTTATGTAAACACAAATTATTTTTAATGTCACTAATTCATTCTCTTTGTTGGTGGAGATCTCATTATGTTGTTCCCGAATCTATGTGCCTGCACATCGTTATAGGGGAAGACCCTATCTACGAATGCGTCGTATTCGCTTGATATCTCATACCTCTTTCGCTTTCGGGTATTTTTTCTTCCTTGACTTTTCTGCTTCAGCAATGCAAGCGCCCTCCCTTTCTTCTCTGCAACATAAATTATTATTTACAGCAACATAAATTTTATTACAGTGACATAAACTTACTTGAATAGTAAGGGAAGGATGATAAGTCCTTAAGCAAGTCTTGATTTATCTCGATGTTCTCTAGCTTTGTCTCCTCATCCCTGGTTAGCATCCTTGCCTCTTGCTACTGCCTCACGATGGTAGTGAGATATTCGTTTCTGAGAGTTCCTAGGATGCCAAAGAAAAAGTCTCGGTCAGGTAGGTCCTGCGAATCCTCATAGGTGTTCAAGTATTTTTCCAGAACTTCATCGCCTTTGAGCTTTTGGTAAATATTTTATACAGACAGCTCAGGGAAACAGGGGACGTTGACATAAATTACGTCAGCGCTCCTAATAAGCTCCTTCTTCGAGCTTAGGACGTCCTTTATAAATCTCATACTTGTCTTCTTGAAAGTCGGCAAATGATAACCCACTACTTGTGCTTACATAAAAATATTCTTACATGAAAATTTTAAATAGTTAAACCAATCACTTTTCGTGTTGAATTTTCCTTCGAATTATCTCGAGTTCACAAGCGTATTATTGCAGGCTTATCCTACGTCTCTCATTTGTGTATTTATTTGCATTTAGCAGAATATTCTTAGGGAAACCTAAAATCAATATTTATTACTAATTTTTATTTTCTTACCCATATTAAATAGTACAAGTGATATAAGGCAATATTATTAAATATCGTCTTTGATTTGTTAAGAACTATTTTTCCCTTAAGCTTAGGTCTTTATTTCCCTGAGAATATAGTTTCCTATATTTTTGGTAATTTTTTTACTGCAACATAAATTTTTTTAATTTATGTCACTATAATGTATATTGCTCAAATAGTTTTAGATTTTTAATTATTTAGTTGCGCTCATTTATGAGCGCATATATTTAGCGCTCATATTATGAGCGCATATGCATGTTTTATTTTTGTTTTTAATTTGAACGATAAAAATCTCGATATATATTTTGGCTTATTATTTTGCTTATGCGCTTAATTTTAATTATTAATTAAGGTTTTATATGACTATGTGATTTATTATCTTAATTTAAGTACGTATAAATTTATTATGTAAACATAAATAATTAGATTAGTAATACATAAATTAATTTAATATTTATTAGTGCAACATAAACAGAGTATGGATGCGCTCGTTTCTGCACTAGATGCTCCAAAACCCAAAACCCTTCAAACTCTTGATTTTATCAGCAATGTCATTATTGATGCTAAGTTTCAAAGATTTATTGGGAGAGTTGCTTGCAAATCCCAAAACGCTGAGCTCTATGATTCCCTCTTGAAATAGCTAGACAAGCGAAAATCTGGAAAGGCCAAAATGTCTCATAGAAAGCCAAGAATTATTATTACCTGCAGCCTTTGCGATCAAGCTTACACGTTGCCTCAGCTCAAAAGACACTCTCAAGTTCATCTCAGGGAGGAAGGAAAATTCAACCATTTAAAAATCAATGGCGAGTATCGCTGTAAGATTTGCGGTGTGGGCAGCAAAAACTTCAAAAGTAAAAAGCTGCTCAGCGCTCATTTGAGGGCTCATAAGATCAGAGACTTGCAAGAAGCCGGTTATTCTACGATAGTAATATAATCTACGTTAAACATATCTCCTTATAGGTTATACGAGACCTAAAATCACTGAATGCCGTTGAGAACGCTATTGACTGCTCCGATAATTCAGAGCAAAAATCAATTCACCGAGAAGCTGAATAGCCCAATCCTCCTTCAACTGAATGTACTCCTAAGCACAGACTTAAAGTTACAGTGACATAAACTTTTGCAAATGATGACATAAATTTTTCAGTAGGCGAGCAGTTCCTAACCAGCGTCATTTTGCTTGTTTAATAAGAGCTGCCAATTACGTTGGTATTAGAGGTCAAGGCCATGCTCAGGGAATGTTATGAGCTTAGACTGCTGCAACATGCACCAGCTGACCTCTTGAGACCAAATTCAGTAATTGTTCAATACAAGGCGGAGGACTTTATCAAAAATTTTGAGACCGGCCTAGGGGTCTGGTAAGACTTCAAATTTATGTTGCTGAATAACAAGCTTAGAATGCCTGGGGTCGACTAGTTAAAGGGCTTTTGCTACTAATCGCGAATAATGACTTTATCACTGGAGGACTATGACTGCAATCTTACACATATTTTAGGAAGTCAAGTCGAGCAATTGTATTTTCAGAAATGCGCTCTGCAGTTACTGGCAGGCATAAGCAATCTTCACTCGCAGGGTATAGTCTATCGTTACCTAAAGCTCTGCAATGTAAAAGTCCGAGGGAACCCGAACCCACAGATCTTCATAAGTAACTTTAAATACTCGTCAATGATCGGATACTTAACCAAGATGAGTTCATACCAATGGACGTTCACTTGTGCCTTCGAGACGCCGATGCCGTTCGCCTAGGCGATTCAAGATAAGATAATTATTCTTTCCTGGCGATTCTTCTACATTACTTTTTCGTCAAAAGTTTCAAGGATGAAGTGAGGAAACACGAACACCTTGCAGTTTTTGCAGATCAACTAAACTGCGATGGCAATTCTTCAGAGGAGATTAAAAAAATAACTTCCAACATTAAAGACGAGCTCAAAAAACTACTTGATGTTCTTGCTTTAAAAAATTTATGCTTACAAATATTTTAAATGGAATGATTTTATGTATTACATTAAATACTTTTATGTTTACAATTTTTTCTCAATGATAATGTAAATTTCTAAATATTGATGAAACTTGTAAATATTGTTACGATATTACCAAATTTGGACTTAACTTATGTTTTTTGTGTAAATAAGTATATTGATTATTTGATATTTTAATTTCTATTGCATAATAACATTTTCATAATGAAATGTATCGAGTACATTAAATATAAGTAAAGATATTATAAAATAAAAATATAAGAGTACCTCAAATTTTGATAATTTTTAGATAAAATTTGATCACTGCAAAATAAAGTTGAGATTTTATAAATCTTGGCAATTAGTATTAAAAATATTATTTTAGGTAAATTAAGATATCTTTAGCATTACATTTGAAAAAACTCATTTTATCAACTATTGAACGCTTTTAGAGTGATTTATAATCTATAAAAACACTATAAAATAATAAAAATTTCCAATTATAATTTCTACAGTATAGCAATTTACTGGGTATTCCAATAAAATGAGGATATACTATATTATTACCTTTATTTTTTACATTACTTACCTAATATATAAAGTTGACAATAAATTTACAAATCATATCTAAACTGCTTAAATTGTTATAAATTCCTAAAATATTCATAAATTTCAAATAACTCAATCGGCATTAAATATTTTAAAAATTCTTGTATAAAAAAAATTTAACCATTTTACAACAAATATTGAGATAACTTTAAAATAACCAAAATTTACAGTAAAAATCTTAACCTTAAGGCTATAAAATATAGGTAGTCTTAAATATTTATTTATTTATAATATTTTTACTATATTAAATTTTTGTTCATTTAATTTAATATAAATTTAAAGAATGTAATGAAATTTTTAATTTACTTTGACGTTTTATTAAATGAATTAATAATAGAATTTCAGTAATTCTTGCTCATTATAAATTATGTTTTTAAAAGAAAATGTTTTTTATTCATTTTTTTCATTTATTCAATATTAAAAGTTAATCATAGTTTAAATAACTAAATATACCAACTCTATTTTATAATAATTCAAACATAATATAACCTTATTAAGTCTAAATCATTTAATTTAATACTTTACTATCTTAAAAGATGATCTCTTTCAAATATAGTCTTATGATTCGTCCAATGTTAGAATTATATTTATTTATTATTATGATAATTATCACAAATTTATATAAAAAATTCTTAATTAAATTAACTAAAATAAAAAATTATTAAAAAAATAATCAAAAGTTAGAAAAATCGAAAATTATTTTTCATTTGCATAAATAGTATATAATTAAATTTTCATTAGTATTTATATCAAACTAATTATTTATTAATATTTGTTTGATCTAAAAAAATGCTATATTGTTAATTTAAACATCAGTTATTTATATTTTTGACGAAAAATAATTATATATAGATCCATATTGCATCTTTATGATTAAGGTGTTATGACTAACTTATTTATTATAAATAAAAATATAGAGATTTAAAGCCATTGTTTATTTATCAACCAAAATTTTACAATTTTTAAATATTAAACTAACCTAATACTGCATGTCTCATCTAATTCTTTTGTTTTTGTCTTTATTATCCTGAAGTAGGGTTGACGAAATAAATTTTTAACAATCTAGAAGTAATTATGCCTTCATACAATTAGTTTTTTCTCAAGTTTTTAATCTAAAGTGGTGAATTTATAGAATGGATTTCTCTTGATTTTCTTAATGAATTAGCAGTGTTACGATTTTATAGCTTTCCTAATTCAATGGATATATTATTTCAAGAATTTATTTAAGATTTTTTAACAGAGGTGCTATAATTTAATACATAAACAAATAAATAAATAATTTGCTTTAAATAAAAGAAATTATTTATTTAAAGAAAATTATCAATAATAAAATAACTATCGAAGAATTGTACTTAGTAATTTTAACAAATGAAATCTCAGAGTTTAAATCATTATTTATCAGTAATTACTGTTGTAATTTGTATATTAGAGTAAACATTTTATACAAATAATAAAATGTTTATAATTAATGTCATATTTATTATTTAAAATAAAGTTTAAGCTGAAAATCTTAAACAATCTCCACTTTATTGATATTTTATATTGTTTCTTATGATCAAAATTGATTTGAGATCAATATTATTTTATTCAAGAGCCTTTAATTTTTTGCTGAATTTAAATACTAAGTAAGTCTACCATATAAATAAAATTGAGATGTCTATTTATATTCTTGCATTATAGCTTGACATAGTTCAATTTTAGCATGACAATTTTAGATTAGTAAAATTATGTGAGACTATCCGTGTTATTAATAGTTTTACTAATTGAATAGTGATACCAAATATGGAGTTTAATTAAAATAGTAAATTCTTTTTATTCTCCAAAGTTAATTTATCAAATCAGTGAAGGTATGTTTTTAACTTATTAGGAATATATTTTAAATAAAAAAACAATTATCAATTAGCATAATATTATTTAAACAATGAACTTTTAATTTATAACTTATTTTGATTATATATTTTATATCATTAAAGAAAGTTAATTTAAGTAACTCAAACTAATATTTAAAAAGATGTAAAAATAAGTTTAACTTGACAAAACATTATTGAACTATAATAATAGCAACCTTAATTGTATAATTTATACTTTAAAAATATTAAAGTTAAATTTATCATTAATTATAGTTACCTTAATTCAATAATGGGGTTTTATATTCTCATATTTTGAGACCAAATTTACTATTAAAATAAAAAATAAATTATTATGTTTCATTAGCAGGAAAAATATCAATATGTTTATAATTATTTTAATAAAAAACAATATCTTATTATATAAAGATTTTAATAAATAATTTTTTTAATTTATATTATTAGCTTCATAATGATGGCTAATCTAAACCTACTTTTCGCTAATATTTCAATGGTAAATGATATAGTAAAATCTCAATAAATACCAGTCCAAGGATTATATATATTTCATCTATTTTTTACCACAAAGAGCAATCGTTTGTATCATAAAACTTCACAACATAATTATTTATAATTATTATGTTTTTAAATAATAAATTGAAAGTATTTAGCAATGGTTTAAAAAATAAAAACAGCAAATATCAATGCTCTTAGTTTGGGATTCGTTAATTTAATTGCTTATTATTTACTTGTTAGCAAAAATTGGAAACTAATATATTATAATATCGTTTTAATGGAGAAGTCTTTAGTATGAATAATTAAAGGAAATTAGATAAAAATTAAAGTTGTACATTATTCATTATGTTCTTTATCTAATTCAAATTTTAATATTAGAGGTAAAATTATAGAATAGAATAAAATTTAAATATATTTTGGAACAAAAATTAAAATGATTTTCAAATATTAAATTTTGATATTTATTTATTAATAGAACCTTTATTAAAATCAATATTTAAGAGAATAATTGGTTTCACTCTGCCATTTTACAACAATAAATTAAATTATATTTATAATCAAATGCTGAGGTCCTAATAGAATAATATTAAGCTTCTTCATGATGACGAGGCTGTGTTTACCTTCAACATTTCATATAGAAGTCTTGGTACAAGAGCATAGTAATATAGAAGTATATAACTAGAAAGTTAAGGTATAAATAATGACAATTCTTGGAGGAATTAGTGAAGATACTGATTTAGAAACTTATGTTATTCATCCTCGTCTATTAAGACAGAGCAGTATATAAAGTTCTTAGATTAGCTGAGAGAGAAGTACTCTGAATAAAAGATTATACTGTCTGTTGATAATCTTTCTGTTCATAGGATTAAAGAAACAAGGAAGAGTTATGAACAACTTATAATAACGCCTGTGTTCAAAGTACCTAATAGTCCATTGTTTAATTGAATTGAGTTTTACTGGGGATATTAAAAGATCATTACAATAAACTGCTGCTATACCACTTGATGCATGACTTATCTATCGATACAGCAGACTTTATTAAAAGCTCAGCGAAGAGAGTAGATAATTAATTGGCATAAAAGTGTGCTAATGAAGGGAGAGTGAATGTAAATAAGTTTTGTAGTTAAGTTAATGAATATATAAGTCACATTTAAAATTCTTTAGAGGGAGCTGGCTTCTCTTTCATTTCACCTCTTAAAACTTGCTTAGCCCATGGTTTCTTCTCTTGCTACTAGCTCCTGCATCTGTGTTCATTGACTCTGGAGAATATATATTATAATAGAGTCTCTTTCTAACTTCATTCTTTGTCTGCAGTTTTCACTCTCTGGGAAGCTTGCTCTATTCCTTAATCAAGAAGATTCCAGTACCAAATTTTTCTTAATAGTTAATTTTAAAATCTTTCTTGAAATATAAGGGTGCTTCTGCAGCTCTGATAGCCAGCTCTCACTTATCTTGATCCCTTGTTTGTCTTTATTTTCTGAAGAGATGCTGTACCTTTTCTTGTGAGATTTTTGAATAATTTCTTTCAAGTAATCACCTTTGATTGTTGCAAGGATGCCAAAGAAATAGTTTCTTTAAGGTAGTTTATTTGACAACTGCTTCTTAGTAGACAGGTACTGTGAAACCTCTGAGTCATTCATAGCATCATCATATAAGTTAGTCACTGAGATTTTTGGATAGTTCGGAATCTCTGCAAACTTTACATCTTAAGTTTTTAATACTTTTTTTCTTTGCAAAGTATTGACTTAGAAATGAAATTTTATTACCTTCTATCGTTGACAGAAACAAAGCAACTACATAATCAAGATAAGTTGCTATGAGTTCATTACGTTGCTGCACCAGGTAGCGATGCAAATCCTCTTTGCTTCTAAATTTTGAATCAATTCTTGTGCTTGCACCCTTTTAATTGCATCATTCATTGTCTCCATCTTGTTTACAGATTTAAGAAATGATATTCAAATTTAAGTTTATTGATTTCAATTATATACCTCTGTAAAATTATTATTAAATAAGGGCATCATATAGGAGGTCAACCTCTAAGTTGGATATAGAGAAGGTTTTGAATAGTTTCAAACATGAGTGATTGATATCAATTTCTACTATTATAGTTCCATATTTTTTAATTTAAATTGGACGTACTTAATTAGGAGCAGCTCCTAAATCGGTACATGCAGTAATCAATTTATTATTGAGAGTAAAAATGGCTACTTCCTCACCCATATGTAGAGCTGGATCGTCTCTTAACACTCATATTTCTTCTCTAATACTCTAAGAACTTCCCTTGAAACTTGTAGGCTTGGAAAGCTCTCATATAAGCTCTCAGTTATAGAGGCAGTTTTATAATTTTAAATTCAAATTTAAATATGAGCGCTAACATTTTAAGAAAAACAACAGCACTTTCATCAAACTAAATGAGAATTACTTTTGGCAGAAATAAAAAGTGTGATAGCAGAGAGCTATCACTTGAGGTCTCTGTTACTTAAATAGAAATTAATATAAATAGAAAGTAGATAGCGAACAAGTGTGTGGGAGACAAAGAGGAGGAGAAAGTTAGAAATGAAAATTGAATATAAGCAAAGGAAGTTGAAGTACAATTTTTTGAGAAGTGTGAAAGAGACTTTGCTCATAAAACAAGCTGGTGCAGCCATATCAAGGTCCGTAAGGAATCTAAGCCTATTGTATATTTAATGCATGATAAAGGTGATGGAAAGCATGATTGCTTTCGAGTGCCATATGCAGTATTCTCATACAAGACACTTAAAGAAACATCTATTAAAGCCGACAAGAAAGAAATAGAAGTTGGAGTTTAAGACACTTAACTGAAGTTCCTCAACAAAAGAAAAGTAAGGGAGCCTCTTTAAGTTACTGAGCTTTAACAAGCAAGTGAATCAGTGTATGTGAGGATTGCACGCAACCTCTTAGCATCAGAGGTCATTAAAATTATTATTATAATATAATACAAAAAAATTCCAGTACTTGCAAAGATTGATTTGGATACTATTCTCTAAAGCTAACTAACTCTAGAGGACTCCTATGACAAGAAAGTTATTAATGATCATCAGCATGCTTACAAGGTATATCCTTTCAACTATCTCCATAGTGATGATTAGTATTAGATGGAAATCACTAATGAGTTTTAAAAATGCTCATTCAGGCTAAGTTTAATGAGTGCAAATACTTAATAAAGCTAGATGCTGTTCTCCTAGCCAAAGATCATGTAGCTTTTATACTAAAACTCAGAAATTTCATAACTAATCAAAGAAATCATAGATAGCTTGCATTAATAGCAACCTAAGCTATAAAAGTTATCAAATAGCTTCATAAGTTAAGCTTTGTTCACAGAGTTCTCAAGCCTGAGAATATAATGTTAAACTTTTCACCTCTAACAGTAGCAATTATTGATTTCAACAGAGCCTCAAGAGTAGAAGAATCAAGGCTTGGAAGTGTAATGGGACCTCTAGGCTATTATACTGAAAGAGAAGACTAAAGAGATGGAGACTTACAGTGGGATGTGTGGGATTTATAATGAATAATAATAGAGTGCGATATGTCTCGCAACGATTACTACTCTACAAAGTGCGAAAAGATTCAAGGTAAAGAATAAAGCAATTTATTGAATAAATAAGAGTATAATAATCAATGAAGCAAATGGTTGAGTCAATAATAGTAAAACCAAACTCAAGATAGGGCATATCAATAGAGTAGATAGAGTTAAGTTTAAGTAAGACAAACTTCAGACCACTTCCACATGATCCAATATTGCATTTTAAGTGATTAAATTAAATACATTTACTAAAAATTTCACATTAAAACCTATTAGTAACCCCAACCCCTACTTATAAACTTCATTAGGGGTTTTGAATGTCTTAAAATATTTTTTTTATTTATTATTAAATATAATAATTTTTATAAGTTATTGTTTTCTTTAAGATATTAAATCCAGTTATATGAATTAATAATAACAAATATTGATGAATAAATTTTGAAGACAATTTTATAATAAAATTTACATTCAAGAAGAGGATTATTGCAAACATATTTGTTGTTTGTGATTTATATGTCGCTTTAAGATACCAAATTCTATGAGATTCTCAATATTTTTAGAACTCTTGTTGTAAAGTCAAAGTAAAAATAATTATTGAAATTTTTTATAAAGAATATATAGAAAGAATATTTATCTTCAATTATATTATATTTTCATTTTATAGAATCTTTAATAAAAAAATAATAAATTCAAATTTCTTTTATATTGCTCTATTTTTCAAATGATTTTATGAATTTTGTTGAATTAAATTCAAGATTTTAATTTAATTTTTCATTGATTCTGAATATTTAATTATTATTATTATTTTAAGCACTATAGAATTTATGAATTCGGCTAAGTTAGCCAGATATATATCAATTATTTACATCATCCTTCTTTACTTTCTACACCATCGGTCAACCCTCCTCTGGGTTGTTTAGGAGGCCAGTTCTTGCACCTGCCTCATGTCAACATGCCACCACTATTGGGTTGGCAATGGGAACACGGTGGGACCCCCTGTGTTGTCTTCTTATAATTTAATTTCAGGTGACTATTGATTATAACAGAATTAGAAATTTAACTACATAAAAGAAATTTATGAAAAAATTAATTATCAAAATTTTATTGAATCATGTAATGAAAAAATTGATAATTGATAGAATTGAAATTATTAAATTATATAACTTGTCATTTTTATTACAAGCTTTTTTAAGTTTTATAATTTCGTCTATGATTAAGAATTTTATCATTTTATTTTCTTCTTGAATTGTATTTATTTATCATTAATTAATTAATGAGAATTTTAAATCTGACTTCTAAATACTTGTATCTATTTAAACTTAACTTGTTTCATTTAGATTATTACTATTGTTTGAAGAATTATGATTTGAGAGGATTTAATATACTAACTAATATAAAATAATCTAATCACTCATTCTTAAGGTATAATCAGTTCTAAAATAATTAAATCAATATATAGTATTTTTAGGATTGAAAAAATTGTTCTCAAGCTAGAGCTGTCTCAACCTTTAAAGTTTTAGTTCATTTTATTTGTATAGATAACTCATTTTAGCAATGAAATAAATGTTTCATTTTAATAAGCTTACCTTAAACATTAAAAGCCAATTATTGTAGGAATAAATTTAAAATTTGAAATTTAAATAATGTAAATATGTAATTAATTATAATTAGTGAAACAAACTATTTTTGAACATAGAAAAATGTTACTTATTCGATAGAAGATTTGAAATTATCTTGACTTTACTATTAACGGTAGTATTTTATCGCATTCCTAAAGCGAGAAAAATATTTTTGATTTTGGGTGATTCGTTTATTTATTAGTTGATTTTAATGCCAAAATTAAACTCGATTTACCTCACACTGGAGATGAGATACAGTGCTACCATCTCTGGTAAAGTCCAGCTGATTTTAAATTCTCTATCGAACAAGTATTATATTGTATAGGTTTCAAGTTTGTTAACTGCCAATAATTTTGGGTACCCCCCCAAAACTGGAACTTTTTTTACCCCTCCAAAACTGGAACTTTTTACCCAAATCTGGAACAAATTTAGAACATTTAAAAAATAGCCGTGAAAAAAACATTTACAGAATTCAATGACCACTGCCCCATATAATTTGGCTATCCTAGATAACAATTAAAAAATAATTTACAAAAATAATAAAGGGCAAGTGAAGTTCTTTTTCTTTAAATATTACCAAAAATTCATTTTTATGTCCATTTTTAAAGACAAAGAACTTCACTTGCCCTTAATAATTTTTGGAAATTTATTTTTTAATTGTTATCTAGGATAGCCAAATTATATGGGGTAGAAGTCATTGAATTCAGGAAATGTTTTTTTCAAAGCTATTTTTTAAATATTCAAAAATTTTTACAGATTTGCGTAAAAAGTTCAAATTTTGCAGGGGGTCTAAGAGAGTTCCAGTTTTGGAGGGGGGCATCCATAATTTTAATAAATTTAATTTTCCAATTCAAATTTATTTCTCAATATTGAAGATAAAAAGAAAATGTAAAATAAAATTAGTTTATATTTAACAACTTATTTTAATAACTTAAATCAAGTTAATTCCTTTAATACTTATTTTTTTGCTTTTCTTGGAGCTATTATTAATTAACATATTAATGATGAGGATTTTAAATGCATATAAAATTATTTATTCAATCTAAATTAATATTATAAATATAAATTATTTAAATTTATAAATTTAATAAGAGTTCTAATTTTATACTACAATTCATTATAATTTATTTGATTTAAAAAATATATAGAGAAATTTTGTTAATTTTCTTAAAAATTAAAATATAAGTTTTTTATGCATAAAATTATTTAATGATAAGCAAGTCTTTCTATTTGTCTGAATTGCATCTATTGAAAATAATAAAATTATTAAACATGTTAAGGTAAAAATATCGTTTTATAAGTCAATTAGAAAATTAATAATCTAACAAGAGTGATGTATAATTATATTCTGGGTTTGATCTGTTAATAATTAATCTCTTTTAATCATCATATCGCGTTAATAGTTCTAAACCTCCCTCTTCGCGCAGTCTTGTAGGTGTATTGTTTCCTGACTTTCATCATAGTTCTCTTAATTCGTGCTGTATAGCTTGTAAATTCGGTAGCTTTGATATTTCTGCACATTCTCAGTGTCTTTCGTGTGAATTTAGAGCATCTCCGAATATCGTGTCTTCTCCAGTTGCTCCGCCTCCCACAGTATATACTGTGTATCAGAAGGTACAACTTGTAAAAAACACAAACTTTCAAGTCAAAATTTTAAATATGGGTGATAGTAACAATCATAGATGAACGAAGAATAAGGTTTCGACAAGAATGAAATAAGTTTAGGTAAGTAACCTTTCTCTTTGGAGAATTCCCTTTTAGCTCAACTTATTTCATTCTTGTCGAAACCTTATTCTTCGTTCATCTATGATTGTTACTATCACCCATATTTTTAAAATTTTGACTTGAAAGTTTGTGTTTTTTACAAGTTGTACCTCTGATACACATATATACTGTGGGAGGTGGAGCAACTGTAGGCCACGATATTCGGAGATGTTCTAAATCACACGAAAGACAGTTAGAATGTGCAGAAATATTAAAGCTAGCGGATTTACAATCTATACAGCACGGATTAAGAGGACTGTGAGAAAGTCAGGAAATACGAGGGAGGTTTAGGACTATTAACGCGATATGATGATTAAAAGAGATTAATTATTAACAGATCAAACCCAGAATATAATTATACATCACTCTTGTTAGATTATTAATTTTCTAATTGACTTATAAAACGATATTTTTACTTTATCTATTAAGTACAGACTTAATGGCCTTTTTAAGTTTCTATTCTTTCTTAAAAGCCTATATTTCTAATAAATATTAATAAACAATTAAAACTTAGATATTTCTTATTTTTCGTCCAGTTTGAAAGATAATTTTTCATTTTAATTTATCATCCCTTTCATAAGGCTTATCTAGTCGTGCTTCAAAATAAGTCTACCAAAAATCTTAGTAAAGTTCTGCGCTTTTATTAGATTTGTGATTTCAAGATACTTATCTATTTTTGTCTTTACTTCTGTAAAACTTTTGTATTTGAATGCTAATTCCTCTAATTTCTTTCTTCTACAAAATAATATTACTATATTTAATAAATTTATGATTTATTAAACTTATTAAATTTTTAATAAAATATATAATTATAAAAATCAGAGAAAAATAAGTAGGTTGATATAATTAATCAAGAATATAAATTAATTAAAAATGAAGCTGAATGAAATAGAACTTCAAAAATTATAAAAAATAATATGCCTTTTAATGTTTCGTGATAAGTAGTATCATTAATAATCATGAGTTTTTGCTACAGTTAAATAAATTTCCTCATTATTAAAAATATCTGAAAAGACAGTATAGATAATAAAACAAAGAATTAAAGGGGAAAAAACTTGCTAAAATAAGATTAAAGGAAATAAAATAAACTTTACAGATTAATAATTAGCTTATCTGATTTCCAAAGAATCTTTGAAGGAATAGATGTTGCTCTCTTTAAAATAAAGAACTATAGTTTTCCATAGACAATTTCCAGAATAAAAGTTGTCACCAACGACTTTTTATAGAATTTATAAAAGTCATGGGATTAGATTTAAGGAATCTAGGACTGACTATAATTTGACAGAGCATAAAAGACAACTTATAAAACAAGATTTATTAAGAGTTAAAGACGAACTAACTAAAATCATTTGTAACAAATAGAATATTGTCTATTTAGATGAAGCTATATTTAAAGCTCATACAATAACTTATAAAACTTGGGCCAATAAATACACAAATCAGACACTATTTAAGGAAGGTACTAAATTGGACACATTGGCTGCAGTGGTTATCATTAGCTCTAAGTTTGGACATGAAGGATTCAGAGTTGTGCAAAAGTCAATTAAAATTGATGATTTTTTACAAGTAATTCAAGAATTAAATGCAAACTATGAATCAAAGCCTTTGACAATATTTCTTGACAATCTAAGAGCACATCACTCCAAAATATTCAAAGAGCAGGTTGAAGCTAATGGGCGGCAACTCTTATTTAATGCACCTTACTCTTCAAAGTACAATTGTATTGAGAATGTATTTTCAAGAGTCAAAAGGGTATATAAAAAAGAGTTAATTAAGCATTAATTTAAAATCACAAATAAACAAAACTTTTTATTAGTTGTAAAATCAATTAAGTCAATTGACATAAATGATTGTAAAATGAGTGAAAAACATTGTTTAAGTTTACTTAATTAAAACTAATGAGTTTATTTAAAGTTAAGTTTATTTATTAAAAATTAAGCATACATAATTAATTATGTCATTAATTCATTTGCATTCTTTTTGCTGGAGGGCTCCTAATTATCGTGTTGTCTTCTCTTATGAACATATTCATTTATGTTTACCTCATTTAGTTGTTGTTGCTTAAATCGATAGTGTTAGAGATTTCATAGCGCTTTCGTTTTTTCTGCTGCTTTCGACCTAATGTCTTAATTTTGAGCATTGAGAGTGCTTTACCCTTCTTTTCTATAAAGACATAAATATTTATGTTAACTTACTTGAAAAATGAGGGACAGACTGTATTTCCCTTAAAAACTTTTCACTTATCTAAATTGACTCCCCTTTTTATTCTTCATCGAGGATCGTATTTCTAGCAGCCTACTGCGACATAACCATTTATGTCAACCATTCATTTTTGATTGTCCTCAGGACTCCAAAGAAAAAATACTTGTCTGGAAGATCCTTGACCTCATCATATATACCCAAGTACCTGCTGAGCGCTTAATCTTGCTTGACATATTTGAATATGTTCGCGACACTGAGTTCAGGGTAGTTTGGTACGTTGACATAAATAACATCTGCTGATTTAAGTAGCTCTTTGCGAGAAGCGAGGACATCTTTTATGAATTTCATGCTAGTCCGCTTATATGAGGGCAAATGGTATCCCACTATCATGGTTAAGCTAAGATGACTTACGTGAATATTTTAAGTGGTTGTACCAATCCTACTTAGTATTTAGGCTCCCGTCTAAGACCCTTGAATTTATGTTCCCGATATTTTGTGATGACTCCATTTGAATTTTATTTATGTTTCTATTATTTAATAAGGTTGTTGTTAGGCTATTAATTAAGGAGTAATATTTTAATAAAACTGAATTTAATTGGATTAACAAATATAAAGACATAAATAATCTATTTTTATTGGTTTAAAATTTAATAGTATACATAATTAATCTGCTCGAAGAGTTTATTCAAATTATTAAGAAATTAATTATAGTTGAAATGATTTTATGATTGTGTTATCTAGGGATTTAGAATAAATAGGAAACAAATTTTATTGACATAATTAAATATATTATTTTATAAAATTATTTATGTTTACATAATTATAAGGAAACTTTCAAAATTTTTCCAGGAATCTTTCACTATTCATAGATATTTATATTGACTCCTTTTCAGGAACATTTCAGATTCTTTACAGGAATCTTTCAGAAACATGATTATTTATGTTTACATTAGCTAATTATATTTATAAATAAAATTAGACCCACAAACTTTTAATTCCTTATATTTAATAGCCTTATTATAATTAAGTAAACAATAAAAAAGATGAAGAATAATTCATCAAGTTAATTGTCTTTATCTAGTGATGGAAGTAACCATAAAGATAAAGACGATAAATCAAACTTAGATGAAGTCAACGCTTCATAATTAAGTTAAGACATAATTAAAAAATTAATAAAAAGGGGCGACGAGGAATACTAATAATACTATTCGAAGTGGCAATAGAGGAGATCACCTCGTGCCCAGAATAAAGCAAAGAAACCCAGAACTCTCATGGAATGTTAATTATGTTCCCTTGTTTACACATCCCTAGAGCTTAAGAGGCACATGCTGGTTCATCAGAGAGAAAATGGAAAGTTTATTTAACTAAAACTTGGAGGAAAATATACTTGCCTTATTTGTTTTAAAGCAAAAGCAAAGTCTCAATATTCTTCAAAATCAAAACTTTTTATTCACTTAAGAAAACACAATGAACAAGAAATTTTGGCAGCTGGTTATTCAAAATTAGTAAGCTTACATAATTTAAAACTTTTAGATTCTTAATTAAATCATCAAGGCAGAACAAAGCTTAAAAAATAAAAGTTTATTTGAGCAGCGATCAGGAAGAATAGAAAAGTGAAAACATAAAAATTAAAGGGGAGGGGAAGTATTTTTTATGTGATTAATCATAACAATCAAGCTAAAGCTTGCAAATTATTGAAACTAACACTACCAATAACTCTGTATTTATTAGTGAAGTGATTTAAAGATAAAAGAAAATTTTCAAAGTACAATTAGTAGGGTCAGTTAAATATGAGATAGCAATGATACTTGAACTTTCTCTTGACTCAAATATTCTATGTAATGACAAAACAAAATTTGATTCTATAGAAGGTTGTACATTAACTCTTGAGTTCCAAGAGCTCAATAATATCTAGAACTTGACAATATTTTTATGGAATGAATTCAAAGTTATACGACATATTCAGTCTTAAGTTCAAAACTACTAAGACAAACTTTTGGGTGTATTCTATGATGAATAAGCAATTTATATTAAAAGACTGAACTATGACATAACATTTGAATAGTTAATAGAAACTAAGCTTTCCTAATCATAAATAAGAAAGTATTTACTTTAGATAATAGATGCAGTTGAGGAGCTTCACTTACTAGGCATCGTACATAGATTCTTAACTCCAAACAATATTAAAATCACTTTCGGCTAAATGAGCTAAATTTTCTTAACAAATTATAGTCATGCTTCATTTTTAGAACAGAGATCCTTAGCTGCTGCCATACCTTTAACCTATTACTAGCACTTTGTGGATTTAAAAGAAATGGAAGAGAGCGATCCTAGATAGGACATTTATTCCTTAATTGTCATTACAATTAGAATAAAGATAGGGAAAAAATTCAAAAATTTAGAATAAACTACGAACGACTTTGGGGAAATGGCATCGATACTCAAAAAAAACAAGACTTTTGAGAATTATAGTGAAAATATTTTAGACTATATTTGTTCAGATTTTTCTAAAGTGCCATCTTTATCATAGTTAAAGAAAATAGTAAAATAGTATTTTTTAAATTGATTCTTTGATTAATTATATCAACCTACTTATTTTTCTCAGATTTTTATAAATGTATAATTTAATTTCTATATTTAAGAAGACAAATCAATATTTTGCATATAATTCTGCTAAATTAATAATATATATTTAAATTACTTTATTTTTATGAAATATCATTATCAATCGTTAAATGTATTCCTTGAATTGAAACCTTAAAATCCCTTAATTAGTTGCTTTAGTTATATGATTGTTATTTTATATTTAGATCTTCTTGGGATTAGAGGTTATATAAAATTTTTATTTTTGTTGGATGTTTAAAAAAACTAGAATTAAAATGCCAAGTAACAAGTAATTATACGAGTTTTGCAATTGGCATAATTTATCACAGATATGATTAGTCTATATTTTAATTCGTATCTTACCTAAGCATAATAAGTAAATTTAAATAATTCTCATCATAAATAGACTCTAAATTTCGCTAATTACTATTTGTCATTTATAAAAATCTGAGAAAAATAAGTAGGTTGATATAATTAATCAAAGAATCAATTTAAAAAATACTATTTTACTATTTTCTTTAACTATGATAAAGATGGCACTTTAGAAAAATCTGAACAAATATAGTCTAAAATATTTTCACTATAATTCTCAAAAGTCTTGTTTTTTTTGAGTATCGATGCCATTTCCCCAAAGTCGTTCGTAGTTTATTCTAAATTTTTGAATTTTTTCCCTATCTTTATTCTAATTGTAATGACAATTAAGGAATAAATGTCCTATCTAGGATCGCTCTCTTCCATTTCTTTTAAATCCACAAAGTGCTAGTAATAGGTTAAAGGTATGGCAGCAGCTAAGGATCTCTGTTCTAAAAATGAAGCATGACTATAATTTGTTAAGAAAATTTAGCTCATTTAGCCGAAAGTGATTTTAATATTGTTTGGAGTTAAGAATCTATGTACGATGCCTAGAAAGTGAAGCTCCTCAACTGCATGTATTATCTAAAGTAAATACTTTCTTATTTATGACTAGGAAAGCTTAGTTTCTATTAACTATTCAAATGTTATGTCATAGTTCATTCTTTTAATATAAATTGCTTATTCATCATAGAATACACCCAAAAGTTTGTCTTAGTAGTTTTGAACTTAAGATTGAATATGTTGTATAACTTTGAATTCATTCCATAAAAATATTGTCAAGTTCTAGATATTATTGAGCTCTTGGAATTCAAGAGTTAATGTACGACCTTCTATAGAATCAAATCTTGTTTTGTCATTACATAGAATATTTGAGTCAAGAGAAAGTTCAAGTATCATTGCTATCTCATATTTAACTGACCCTACTAATTGTACTTTGAAAAAATTTTTTATCTTTAAATCACTTCACTAATAAATACAGAGTTACTGGTAGTGTTAGTTTCAATAATTTGCAAGCTTTAGCTTGATTGTTATGATTAATCACATAAAAAATACTTCCCCTCCCCTTTAATTTTTATGTTTTCACTTTTCTATTCTTCCTGATCGCTGCTCAAATAACTTTTATTTTTTAAGCTTTGTTCTGCTTTGATGATTTAATTAAGAATCTAAAAGTTTTAAATTATGTAAGCTTACTAATTTTGAATAACCAGCTGCCAAAATTTCTTGTTCATTGTGTTTTCTTAAGTGAATAAAAAGTTTTGATTTTGAAGAAAATTGAGACTTTGCTTTTGCTTTGAAACAAATAAGGCAAGTATATTTTCCTCCAAGTTTTAGTTAAATAAACTTTCCATTTTCTCTCTGATGAACCAGCATGTGCCTCTTAAGCTCTAGGGATGTGTAAACAAGTGAACATAATTAACATTCCATGAGAGTTCTGGGTTTCTTTGCTTTATTCTGGGCACGAGGTGATCTCCTCTATTGCCACTTCGAATAGTATTATTAGTATTCCTCGTCGCCCCTTTTTATTAATTTTTTAATTATGTCTTAACTTAATTATGAAGCGTTGACTTCATCTAAGTTTGATTTATCGTCTTTATCTTTATGGTTACTTCCATCACTAGATAAAGACAATTAACTTGATGAATTATTCTTCATCTTTTTTATTGTTTACTTAATTATAATAAGGCTATTAAATATAAGGAATTAAAAGTTTGTGGGTCTAATTTTATTTATAAATATAATTAGCTAATGTAAACATAAATAATCATGTTTCTGAAAGATTCCTGTAAAGAATCTGAAATGTTTCCTGAAAAGGAGTCAATATAAATATCTATGAATAGTGAAAGATTCCTGGAAAAATTTTGAAAGTTTCCTTATAATTATGTAAACATAAATAATTTTATAAAATAATATATTTAATTATGTCAATAAAATTTGTTTCCTATTTATTCTAAATCCCTAGATAACACAATCATAAAATCATTTCAACTATAATTAATTTCTTAATAATTTGAATAAACTCTTCGAGCAGATTAATTATGTATACTATTAAATTTTAAACCAATAAAAATAGATTATTTATGTCTTTATATTTGTTAATCCAATTAAATTCAGTTTTATTAAAATATTACTCCTTAATTAATAGCCTAACAACAACCTTATTAAATAATAGAAACATAAATAAAATTCAAATGGAGTCATCACAAAATATCGGGAACATAAATTCAAGGGTCTTAGACGGGAGCCTAAATACTAAGTAGGATTGGTACAACCACTTAAAATATTCACGTAAGTCATCTTAGCTTAACCATGATAGTGGGATACCATTTGCCCTCATATAAGCGGACTAGCATGAAATTCATAAAAGATGTCCTCGCTTCCCGCAAAGAGCTACTTAAATCAGCAGATGTTATTTATGTCAACGTACCAAACTATCCTGAACTCAGTGTCGCGAACATATTCAAATATGTCAAGCAAGATTAAGCGCTCAGCAGGTACTTGGGTATATATGATGAGGTCAAGGATCTTCCAGACAAGTATTTTTTCTTTGGAGTCCTGGGAACAATCAAAAACGAATGGTTGACATAAATGGTTATGTCGCAGTAGGCTGCTAGAAATACGATCCTCGATGAAGAATAAAAAGGGGAGTCAATTTAGATAAGTGAAGAGTTTTTAAGGGAAATACAGTCTGTCCCTCACTTTTCAAGTAAGTTAACATAAATATTTATGTCTTTATAGAAAAGAAGGGTAAAGCACTCTCAATGCTCAAAATTAAGACATTAGGTCGAAAGCAGCAGAAAAAACGAAAGCGCTATGAAATCTCTAACACTATCGATTTAAGCAACAACAACTAAATGAGGTAAACATAAATGAATATGTTCATAAGAGAAGACAACACGATAATTAGGAGCCCTCCAGCAAAAAGAATGCAAATGAATTAATGACATAATTAATTATGTATGCTTAATTTTTAATAAATAAACTTAACTTTAAATAAACTCATTAGTTTTAATTAAGTAAACTTAAACAATGTTATTCACTCATTTGACAATCATTTATGTTAATTGACTTAATTGATTTTACAACTGATAAAAAGTTTTGTTTATTTGTGATTTTAAACTAATGCTTAATTAACTATTTTTTATATACCCTTTTGACTCTTGAAAATACATTCTCAATACAATTGTACTTTGAAGAGTAAGGTGCATTAAATAAGAGTTGCCGCCCATTAGCTTCAACCTGCTCTTTGAATATTTTGGAGTGATGTGCTCTTAGATTGTCAAGAAATATTGTCAAAGGCTTTGATTCATAGTTTGCATTTAATTCTTGAATTACTTGTAAAAGATCATCAATCTTAATTGACTTTTGGACAACTCTGAATCCTTCAAGTCCAAATTTAGAGCTAATGATAACCACTGCAGCCAATGTGTCCAATTTAGTACCTTCCTTAAATAGTGTCTGATTTGTGTATTTATGGGCCCAAGTTTTATAAGTTATTGTATGAGCTTTAAATATAGCTTCATCTAAATAGATAATATTCTATCTGTTACTAATGATTTTAGTTAGTTCGTCTTTAACTCTTAATAAATCTTGTTGTATAAGTTGTCTTTTATGCTCTGTCAAATTATAGTCAGTCCTAGATTCCTTAAATCTAATCCCATGACTTTTATAAATTCTATAAAAAGTCGTTGGTGACAACTTTTATTCTGGAAATTGTCTATTGAAAACTATAGTTCTTTATTTTAAAGAGAGCAACATCTATTCCTTCAAAGATTCTTTGGAAATCAGATAAGCTAATTATTAATCTGTAAAGTTTATTTTATTTCCTTTAATCTTATTTTAGTAAGTTTTTTCCCCTTTAATTCTTTGTTTTATTATCTATACTGTCTTTTCAGGTATTTTTAATAATGAGGAAATTTATTTAACTGTAGCAAAAACTCATGATTATTAATGATACTACTTATCACGAAACATTAAAAGGCATATTATTTTTTATAATTTTTGAAGTTCTATTTCATTCAGCTTCATTTTTAATTAATTTATATTCTTGATTAATTATATCAACCTACTTATTTTTCTCTGATTTTTATAATTGTGCAAATTGGCCTATTTCTTTAATAACCATATAAGACCCCTAACAAATTCCCTACAATCAAAGCACTTATAAACCTCATTAAGGGGTTTTGGAGTTCGAATTATAGCACTTCTACTTTAGTTTTGATTAAGTTGCTGTATAATTTTTCCACAAGTGACTTATGTTTGTTGGTACTTCTTGATTAAAAGGAATTGATATTTTGTTTTGCTCTTTTAAGAATTTATTACTTTTGTTTGCTGTTTTTGCTAATAGTCTCAGAAAATTCAAAATATATAAATATTGATAATTATTTCAAATTGGCTCACTATCGAAATATAGAAAAGTAGTTTTTGTAAGCCTGATAGTATAAATCTACAAGCAATATTATGCATAATAATTTTACTGAAGATTTATAAATAAAAATCAAATAGATTAAAAGCATTTTAAAGTTGTGTATTTATTCTGAATACTAATTATATAATTTACATATTGATGATGCCAATAAAACCTCCTGTAGTAGCTAGTGCATCGAATACAGTATACATTTATCTTTCTAATGTGATAACTTCCTCGTTTAAGATAAAAATAACAACCAGAGGGGCAAATTAACCTGAGATATGTGTATTAAAATTGTAATATGGCTTCAGGGTGTTGAATTAATATTTTTTATGCTTTTATTTATTAAATGGAAATTTGATTTAATTTATAACAAAATTTTGAATGTGATGTTTTAGTTAAACAAACTCTTAACTATTGGACTGTCCTTAAGGATTGCGTTATTTTATCCAATTTTTAATAAGTAACTTTGAGAGAAGTTGCTTTCAGAGGTAGTATAGTATTAATGAATTATAAATTTTTTATTAAACAAAATTTATATCATACTATTCTTTTAAGAAAATTTGGAAATCATATATTTTAAATCTATTGTTAAGAATCAGTAAATTTATTTTATAAAATAACAATAGTAATTAGTTAAGTCCGTTTTTATGATTTCATCATAAGAATTAGCATCAAAAAAATTGTTCATTGTAGGTACGAATAATTCCAAGTTTTTGAAAATTTCATTTATAAATATTTCATAATAGTTATAAATAATTTCATCAATATCTTCTTAACTTTCGCATTCTTAGCCTGGATAGAAAATATCCAAGTAGTCTTAAGTGCACTTCTAAACCTCAATTTTCAAAAATTTCAAAAAATTGCTCTGAAAGTTCCCCTTTAGACCAAATTTCAAATCTTCTGGGCATTTAAACACCTCTCTAATGCCTAAATTCTTTGTTACCACTTGCTCTCCTTTGAATCTGGTTTCATCACATTTATAATTATACATAATTTTTTTTCAAAAATAAAAACAAACGATTAGCTTTGTTGATTAAAGTAATATAATAATTGTAAGTTAATTTAAGTATTGAGGGTTTTGTTATCCTTAAATATAAATTATACAAAAAATCAAATCATTTTAATTTATAGAAAATTAAATTGTTATAACGAGCTTGTAGACATTCTCTTTTTACTCATATTTTAATTAGCTTATACATAAATATTAAAATAAACTATTAGCCGTCTACAGTGGTGTAAGTGAACTCTACCTATCTAACCTGTAAACTTAAATAATTAAGCTTATAATTTAAATCTATTATATTAAGAGTATAAATTAAAAATATTAAATTTTGTTTTGCATAGGCATACCTTTGCAGTGAATCAGTAATGTCTATTCCTTTGTAAAATTTCAGCTGATACTAAAGCTTAATAGCTAAATCGAAATTTTATTAATCAAATCAGTACTCTGTATCATTAAAAATAAATTAAATTAAAAATTAATAATTCTCATCTACAGCCAAATTCCTTATAATTGACGTGGTCTTCACAATACTTTTATATAATTTATTTATAGGTTTATTGATAAAATTTTAATATGATTTTAATACTTTGCTTATTGACTATGTTGACGATTTCAAGTAAACTATGTAAACAAAGAAATAATTTGAATTTTAATTAAAAAATTCAATATCAAAAATAGTTTATGAAAAATATCAAAATCCCAATTCTAGATAGGACAGTGACAGCACCACCCAAAGTGGACTAGAAGGTCCTCTTATTTTGGTAGGTGAGACTAATGGGATAGCCAAATGAATCTAATTATGTCAGGTAGTTTGACATTTTTTTAAATATAGAAGATTTGCGGTTATTCATAGTGAATTTAAATCTTTATATAGTTTTTATTTGATAACAATACTAATTTATTTTGTATTTTATTCTTAAGTAGCTATATTTTATAAAAATCCTACTCATTTCAATTAAATTTTGAAGAAAATATTAAATTATTAATTAATTAATAAATCATACAAAAATATCATTTTCACACCATGATTTAATATTAAAATATCAGAAAATTAAAATCATTTGCAAATCTATCTTTTTGGACTTAAAATTATTCTATAATGTGTTTATAAATAATTCATAGTTATTCATTATTTCAAATTTAAAATTAATTTGAGTTGTTGAAAATTGTTTTATATTAAAAGTAATGTGTGAAAAATAAGAAATATATTAATTTCCACAATTTTAAAAGAACATAAAATTATAACTAAAAATATATTATATGTTAATCTTATTTATACTTGATTTCTTTATTCACTCTATTCTGATTAAAAGAAAATTAATACAATTTAAAAATATATTAAATTAAAAGTCTTAATAAAAAGTAATTAAAGCTTTATATTGCGTAAATGTGAAAAAATCAGACATTTAAAAATATAAAATTACACTAATAAAATATATTGCTGACAAGTTAGATAAATTTATGTGAATAAATGAAATATTGATTGTTTAACTGTATTAAAATTTAGATTTATTAATTTTTCAATACTTATTGTAAATAATGTAATTTAGTTTTAGAATTTGTGAAAACTATTTTGATATTGATCATCTTTAATAGCTTTATAATTTATAATCAATTTCTTTAAGGTTTTAGATATAATATCTTTATTAATCACTTCATTCATATAATTCAACTTAAATTTCATTTCAATATAATTGTATGTAAGGAAACCCAGATAAGAAACATGAGGAATTTATTATTATATTATAATATAAGTTTTAATAATTTTATTCAAAAAGAAAGCATCATATAAATCGAATACATATTTCACAATTATATAATCTTGTAATAATATCAAATTATAATGATAAAATATTTACAAATATTTTATTGAAATTAATATAAGTAAAATATTTGGGGGGGGGAAAGTTTCCTGCACTCGTGATAGTTTCCTGCACTTTTTTTATTTGTAAAATTTCAAAAATTTAACAATAAAATTTTTTTTACAACCCATAAATTTTAAGATATTTTTTATATCATATACGAACTTCATGAAAATATAGTGTTATACATTATCTAATATTATATACCATTGAAAGAATAAATTAGAATTTTAACAATAATTGGATAAAATATTTGGAATTTCATTGGGACAGAGAGAGCAATATTATGGTTGAGATACAGAAGTCTACTAATATCAGATGGAATCTATATAGTGGATAAATTTCACCCTTGCTTGGATTGTGATTAGATTCCATGTTAATAAACATATTGATTAATTGAAGAATAGATTGAGTAAAAATATTTTTAAAAAATTACTAAAAAAATTTGGTTGATAAATAAATGTGATAAAAATCAAATTCTAAAAATGAAAAAAAATTTAGTGCAGGAAACTATCCTAAAAATTTTTTTTTATTATAAACCGGTGCAGGAAACTTTCCCCCCCCCCAAAATTTGAAATAAAGGTATGGCAAAAATATAAATGCTTAACAATACAAAAATATTAAAATAAAATAGTTAAATTTTTTGAATGCTTAAAGTTTTTTAATTTTCTGGGTATCATATCTAATTTCCCAAATAAATTGCCTATAGCATCATATATTACATTCATTTGAGGATAAAAGGAAATTATGTTTTAATTTATTTCTTTAATCTAGTTTACTGACTCTAGGCTCTTGCTTGAGCTACAAATATTTGTTAGATTTAAATTCTTGTATGAAATACTAATTATTTATTTAATTTTATATAAAGAGATAAAAAAGATTTTACAAAACCTTATTTTATTATAATTAATTTTCTGAAAAAATTTAAAATTAGAAAGGATTTAGATTTATAATGAAATAAAATATTAAATTAGAAAGTTAATTGCTAGGTGGTACCAACCACTTGGGACTTTCTGATAGAGCTTTCTACTACACTAAGGCCTACCGAGGGCAGGTAGGTGGTTGCTGTGCGCAACGCATTAGGGGCCAGTCGGCGGGGTTCAATCTGTCAGATCCTAGACTCTTCGAGTCGTCTGTACGCTAAGGATTTCCCTGCATAGATGAGTTTCCTGGCTTGAGTTCAGTTTCCTAGGTAATAGGGAGCAGGATGAAGGTACGTTCTGCCTTCGAAAGTGAGAAGAGGGAACCATTGAAGCCAACGATAAGGATTTTTCTCCCACACCGGGTTAGGGTACTGAAGCTACCACAGCGAAAGGACAGGGATTACGTTTCCCAGCAGCGGTGGGACCGGTAAGCGTTTTTCTCCACCTTCTATCACCGAATTGGATCTCATAAGCTCTGTCGTGGTGACATCTTAATTCTGGGAGAAGACTAGGTGATAGCGAGATTGGTTTTTTCGGAGTTTTCTACTTTAAGACTGTCAAGTCACGGAAGTTTGCCACGTCAACTCACTCAGATACGTCTACGTCACGACTAAAATGATGGTTTGATTTTTGTATTAAACAGTGATATGTTAAATTTATTTGATTTTAAATCATTCATCATAATGAAATAAAAGTTAAATTAAGATTAAATTAAAATTCTATCATCTACTAATTTGAATGGATTCTTAATATGTTAAATTATCTTTTTATGATTAAAACAAACTTCCTTTGTAGTTTAATTACATTTGTGATCTATGCTAAGTTATAGGCCCAACTTTGATTTTATTTTGCTATGCTTCTGTTTTTTTAATTTATGGAGTCCATACACTATAACAGGACCAGAAATTATTTTGTGAAAAAGAATTTAATTGGAGAGTTAATAATAGCAATATCATTTATTAATATATAAAAAAGATATAAATTTTGAAATTTTAAAATAAAATAGATTTATTTGAACTTCAATCAAGCACTCTTAAAATATATGATTTAGACTTTGATGCAATTTTATTTTAAAAACAAACTAGTTTTTTTATATCTTTATAAAGTATTCTTAATCTTTTGTTAAAATATATTATTTTGAAATAAAATCCTATTTTTAAATATTGGTGTGATTTTGAATTTAACTAGGATTATTTAGCATTTGCCTATTCAATACCCAAAAATCTCCAATATTAAGATAAATTAGTGATTTTACTTATTCTTAAGATGTTGATGGGTTAAAAGAGAAATTTTGTCAATTTGCATTATGGAGGATAATAAGAGCCATAATCCAATGACTGTATTAAATGCAAAATATCTACTAAGCTAAAATATTAAAGTCCTGCCTCAAAATAATTAATAAATCGAATAGCTTTGGTAAACTATTTTTGAAAGAGCTGTAAGATTGAATGTTTTTAAATAGGTCTTATCCTTAAATTAATAAAAATTCTTCACACTTATACGAAATCTAATTTAATCAAAATAATTTAATTTCTCTTTCTTTTCTTCATGATGAATTATTAGGAACCTAGGAATTATTTTTCTTTTCTTAGAGCTATCCCCCATCTTATTTGATATGATGATTGAATATTTCTATAAGGCTACTTAAAGAGTTATTAATGACTCCCAAGTATATTTGCATTCTTTTAATGGAAAATAATAATTCCACATTTTCTCAAATTTGTTATTTAAAGTTTTTTATAAAATGTACAAATGCTGCTGCTGAAGCTCAGCTTGTTAAGTCATGCTTATTATTATGACCTCCTTCTTTCAATAAATTTCATTGTGAATTTTGAGATTTTATCTAAAAGAAAATTTACCCAATTTTAAATACTTCATCAATTAAAAATAAGTTTTTTCCTAATTTATCAAAAATTATCTCAATATAAATTTAATCATAGAAGATTCATTTTGATGCTGCTTTAGTTACTTAAAGACTACTAGATCTTGATTTATATAATCAATCATTAATTTTGCCTTATTATGTACATCAATATGTATATTTACCCTTTAACCGTTAAGGTCATTTAATTTATTGCATAAACAGGTGTCTGTTAAAAATTAAAAATTATAATAAAATATATAATTGTAAATACAATAGCATATCGAAGGTAGTTAGTAAAACTAAAGTAATACATTCAAGAAAATCTGAAAAAAATTTGCTTGAAATAAGATGCTTTAAAATTAATATAAAACCTGTATTTTTAATACTAACCCAAAGAAGATTTAAAATATACACTTAATTAAATCACATTAACACCTATTTAAGGGGTTTTAGGGATTTGATAGTAGAAAGGAAATAGTTTTAAGTTTATTTAAAATATTCTAATCAATCATTTATAGATGTTCCTTGCTTAGCCGGTTACAAAATTATTTACCAATTTAAGATTTAATTAATTTTGTTCTAAATTCTGCATTTTTTATCTGAAAATTAATAAAAAAGAAGTTTATTAATTAAACCTAACAAGCATTATACCTATATTTTGCGTTAGACTTTTTTCCTTCTGTTAAGATAAATTCATTTAACAATTATTATTGATATAATTTTAATAAGGTCAATATCTACATAACAAAAAAAGCATTCAAAATTTGTAGAATATAAAAATATCTAATATTTTAATTTTAAATTAAATCAATAAATCATATAAATTCCTAAAATAATGAATTATTGACTATTTATGGAGCTATTATTCATCAACATATTAATGGAGTCTAATTACTTAGAGAAAAATAATTTTTTAGATCAATTTATAATAAAACTTTTTTCTTTTAATTGTTCTTTTAAAAATAAATTATAAGTTAAATGGTAAGTTTCATGGATTAGAAACTCTTTGTATGTATTTGTAAGTGTAATTTTTTTTACAAGTTAGTTAATAAAGGGATAAATAGTTTTAATGGCAATTCAGACTCTAAAAGGGAAATGATATTTTATTAGAAAAATAGAGAGCAAATTTGGAAAAAAAGGGCAAAAATACATAATCAATATACTCCCTTAAAAATTTTATTATCATTGCATAGCGATTAAATTTTTCCCATATCTAAAAGTTATATATAAAACTAACATATAATAAGGATAGCTAATGTTGGGCAATCAAAATAAATGAATTTTTTTAAAAAATAAATATAAAGCAATGTTATAGATTTGGACTAAAATTATGGTATACCGAAAAATAATTAATGATAAGTAAATCTTTCTATCTGTTCAAATGGCATCTAATTATCAAAATAAAATAATAGAATATTCTTATCTATTGAGTAATGATCTTATTGCCTTTTTTTGTTTCTATTCTTTTTTAATGGCTTCACTTTCTTTATAATAAAAAAATTATTACAATAAAAACTAATAATTTCTTATTTGTCATGCATCTTGGCAGCTTAATTTCTATTTTAGTTTAGCATTCCTTTGATTAGGCTTAACTAGTCGTACTTTAACATAAGTTGACCTAAGATTTAAGTAAAATTCTGCGATTTTATTAGATTAGTGATTTCTAAATACTTATCTACTTTTGCCTTAACTTTATTAAATTTCAAGTATTTTACCTAAAATTTCACTAATTTCTTTCTTCTGCATGACAATATTGTTAATTTTAATATTATATTAAATTTATAATTTTTACTTTGGCTAAAATAATTGCAATTAATCAATTAATACTAATTCCACTTAAATTAATTAAAAAAATTAATATTATTATTATATATTTTTTTGGAATATCAACATTATTCGGTATACATATTCTCGAAAAGAAAAGACTTTTGCTTTAGTTTTGATTAAGTTTTTATATATTTTTTCTACTAATGACTATTGTTTATTGAGGCTACTTTATGAAATGTTGTTGACATTTACTTTCTTAAGTATTTATTGATTTTATTTGTATTTTTTAGTTGTCTAGGAGTTTAAAATAACTATTTCAGGAAAACATTTGATTTGGGAAAATAAATTATAAATTAATCTATTAATAATTAAAATCGTGGCATGATAATTTTTGGAAATCTAGAAAATATGGGACTTGTTTGATAGAGAATTTAAAATCAGTTGGATTTTACTATGAGCTGTATCTTTCTATCGCATCCCTAAAGCGAGATAATTCGACTTTATTTTTGAATCAAATCAATTAAATTAATTACCAAAAATTTTTTAAAGTCGAATTATCTCGCTTCAGGGATGCGATAGAAGGATACTGCTCATAGTAAAATCCAGCTCATTCTAAATTCTTTACCAAAACAAGTCCCATATTTTCTAGATTTCCAAAAATTTTTATGCAACAATTTTTATTATTAATAGATTAATTTATAATTTATTTTCCCAAATCAAATGCTTTCCTCCAGTATTATTTAATTTAGTTTACTATCGAAATATAGAAAAGAAGCTATTGTAAGCCTGATAGTATGTATTTACAAACAATATTTATAGTTTCAAGTTTTAAAACTTATAGAATTAGAGATAAATTTACAATATATTTAGTTAATATAAATTAATAATATTTATGATACCTATGAATCCTCCAGTTCTAGCTAGAGCATCGAAGAAAGTATATCTTTATCTTTCGAATGTTACAACTTATTCGTCTAATAAAAAAATAACAACCAGAGGGGCAAATTATTATGAGATATGAGTGTTGAAATTGTAATATGGCCTAAAGGTGTTGAATTAATATATCATAACTTCTTAAGAAATGTAAATTTGCTTTAATTACAATTAAATTTTGAATGTAATGTTTTAGTTGTAGAAATTCTTAGCTATTGGACTGTCTCTCAATATTGCGTTATTTTATCCCATCTTTAATAAGTAACTTTAAGAGAAATTGCTAGCAACTGTTGTATAGTATTAATAAACAAAGTAATTTAAAAGAGTCAAAAATGAATTAAATTCAAATTTCATTATACGCTTGATATAAATTTAATTAAAATCCTTATATTAAATCTTTTCTTATAAAACTGTATATTCTTTTACACATTTATCAATAGAAATTTGTTAAATCTTTTTTAATAATTTCATCATATGAACTAGCATCGAAAAAGTTGTTCATTGTAGGTACATATAATTCCAAGTTTTTGAAAATTTCTTATTAAAAATTAAAAATATAAATAATTTCATCAATATCTTCTTAACTTCCACATTATTCACCTTAGTAGTGCGCATCTAAATAGTCTTAATTGCACTTTAAGGCCTAAAACCCCTTAATTAATGTTATAGTAAATTTAAATTACAGGCTATTGATTTATAGGGTATAGTTTGAGTCCTTTAGAATTAGATGTCATAAATAAGCTTGATATTAATTAAATGAACATTTAATGATTATTTATGTATTCAATTTAATCAAATTTTATCTGCTTGTCCATTGGATGCTATTCAATTTACCTTTCTGCTGTAATTATAGCATGTTTTCTTATAATTATAGTATTTGTAGGAAACTTTTACTAATATAACCTCTGCAATCTCTTTAATTTATTAGTATTAATTTACTTGAATAATATCTATGAGCTTAATTTATTGATTATTTCTCATATTTGTACCAAATTAAGCAATACTTTCCACACACATTTTAGGATTATTGTAGCTATTGCTAAAAAGATTTCCTTTAAAGGGCCAATAGATTACTTCACTCTTATTTTAAGTATCCTAAAGTGCCAAGAATATTTTCTTTTGTCACTATTAATTATAATTGATTTGTTCATATCAATGGCAATTACATCTAAAGGAAAAAGATCATCATTACGTTCTACGTTGCCTAATTTCTGTGAACATGCCTTATTCAAAAGCTCCTTCACAACTTTAGTCATTTCTTAAAACATCCCATTATACTCTTCTGGAAATTTATTTTTATATTCATACTCTGGTTCTAAGTGCGCACCCTAGTGATTAGTCGTGATATTTACACTTAATTATGTGCTAAAAACTAACTTACTATATTGATACTCTCTTATAATAATTTATAATAATTTCAAACTAAATTCAATAAGACTATGCTCTAAATAACTCCCTAATGTGATTAAATTCTTGCATTACTTACTTGTGGGGGGGGAAGTTTCCTGCCCCAAACATTAAATTTTATGTTTTTTGCAATAAATTTAATAGAAACAAATAAATTTCAATAACCATTACCTTGTACTATACAACATTTATTATTATATAATTTTCAAGGTACATAAGTATTCTTTATCAATTTATATATTATTGACAAGGCTAAAATAAGTGTTTTTTTAATAATTAATGTAATTTTCATCAAATTTTAAATTGATTATCAAGGTATAAATGATATTTGAAGCTAAATTATTTAAAAAAACTACATCATAATAGATGATAAAGATTCTTTGAAAATTATAAAAATTACATATTTTTATGTATGGGGCAGGAAACTACCTTTTTGGGGGCAGGAAACTTCCCCCCTTGGGTGCATATAAAATTTTTGGGCAGGAAACTTCCCCCCCCCCACTTACTTATACATCTTTGTAAAAATGGCATTTATTAGTGGGAAATTTCGATTCGGACTATTCTTAATTATAAAGCGAGAAATTCATGTTCATACGCTAGTCTTAAATATTATGGCTTTGAAGGAATTCCTTGGAAGCATACATTAAATTCTATAACTTAGCATCAATAGGAATAATTCTTATAGTAATTCTTAAATCAGAGTTTAATTCGATTGCATTTATTATTGGTAAATACATAGTCTTATTTAAATATGCTTTAAAGTACCAAATTCGCTGGTTGATTTATTAACCTAGCTGCTTCTTTATGACAATCACGATTTAATATTTTTATACTCTTTTAAACATTGACTAGGGTTTAAGGATAGATATGCATGTTAGGAAAGTTGCAATTATAACCATCTTGTATAGCTTCTCAATTGGAAAGGCTTTACAAAATGGTAATCAATATGGGTTCTGAGTGACCTTTTATTATTTTGCAGTATATTTTTGAGTGCATAGTGATAAATTGCAAAACATTTAACAAGCAATGTTAAAAGTTATGGTATTATGTACAAAAATCTTTGTTATAGCTGCATTATTCAGAACCGATTAAATTTAGTCTATGGTCTTTAGTATTATACCCAGGGATAAGCAAAAAAATTTATTTCTCATCATAATTAAAACTAGATTTGTAATTTTGATTTTTAATTATGCAAACTGGCTTGATTTCTCATTTAACCCCATTGTGATTCCAACTTTACCCTAAAACTCTTATCACTAAAACATCTACTTAATGTTTTTGGGATTTTAACTAATGCACCTCAATTTTCAAAAATTTAAGAAAACTACTTTGAAAGTTCCCCTTTAGACCAAATTTTAGATCTTCTGGACATTTAAAGACCTCTCTAATACCCAAATTCTTAGTAACTACTTGTTCTCCTTTGAATCTAGTCTCATCACATTTATAATAATTAATCATTTAAAATACAAAAATTAATAAATAATAACATGTATATTAATAAATTTACTTATCTTTGTATTTATTATATTAATATATAGTTATAACGAGTTTGAATATATTCTCTTTTTACACATATTTTAATTAGCTATGAAAATAAAATTTTGGGGGGAAGTTTCCTGTCAAGTATAATTTTTTCTTATAAATTTTTTAATTTATATATAAAACTTTTTAATGAATTATTTTTTACTCATTAAAGGGTAAATATTGTAGAAATACATTTGAATTTGGAAAATTAATTATAATTAAATTAAATATAAATCAAAATCGTGGCAGTTAAAGTTGGCCAATTTAACCGATCTTGGGCTCATTCGATAGAGAATTCAAAATTAGCTGGACTTTATTATTGGCGGTACTATTTTATCGCATCCCTGGAGCGAGATAACTTGAGTTTAATGTGAGGGTATAATTTAATGAATTTAGATGCGTTTAATTAAAGTGAAGTTATCTCGCTCCAGGGATGCGATAAAATAGTACCGCGAATAGTAAAGTCCAGCTAATTTTGAATTCTCTATCGAATGAGCCCAAGATCGTTTAAATTGGCCAACTTTAACTGCCACGATTTTGATTTATATTTAATTTAATTATAATTAATTTTCCAAATTCAAATGTATTTCTACAATAATTATTGAAACATTTTTAAGAGTTAAATAGATATATTGCAATATTTTATTTTCTAATATTATAACTTGAAGATAGAACGATATTTTATTTATAAATTTACTAAAAGTTATGAAAAACTAATTATAAATAAGATTATATATTAATGAAAAAAATGTTCAACATAAGCAATATCTAGTAATACTTCATGAGCGATAGGTTAAATTCTTGAACTACAAATATGTGAAAATCAAAGAAAGTGTTTATAGTTATAAAAAAATAATTTCATTTAAAAAAATAAATTAAAAAAAATAAAAAATTTTTTCTTGACAGGAAACTTCCTAAAAAGATTTTTTATCATAAACTTTGACAGGAAACTTCCCCCCCCCCAAAATTTTTAATAATATTTATTTATAATCTATTATTAGCCGTCTTCTGCAGTGAATGTAAACTCTACCTATCTAATCTGTAAACTTAAATAAAATATTAAAAATAAATAATTATTTATAAAAGAATCTTAAAATTACAATTTATGATATTATTTTGCATACGCATACTTATGCAATCAAAACCCCAAAACCCTTTCAGTAGTTTGATTGAGTTTTTGATTGATAAAAGTAGACTATTAGTGCATACTTTATTAGGGTTTTAATAGGGTTTATGTAGGGGTTTAATGTTTAAATATTAGTATTTTAAGTGAGTATATGCGAGGTTTGGGGTCTGTTTATGACAGTGAGTATATAGATTTATTGTTTAAGTTGCGATATGGATGAGATGAATATAGTGAATAACTCAAGCCTGTTCTGAATTATACTTCTATAGCAAGGCTCCTCCATAAATCTCCAGCATCTGTGTGGTCTCACTGTCTATTAGCATTGAATTTAAAGAGATAGCATCTTAATTCTAAGCCTAAGAGACCCTTAAAATTTAGCAGCCTCATATTGAATATCTTATTAATGATAAGACTCTTAAATACTGGGCTCATTTCTCTCTAGCCTAGAGGGCTGTGATGTTCATCGCCAATTCCTGAGCTTCACATCTCTGCTTAATGTATAGCAAACATATATAAGAAGAATGGAATATCTTGCAAGACAGTCAATCGCATTAAGAGAGTGATTGACTTTTATGTTCCATTTTATAAGGATAATTTAAATTATATATTCGATTATATGCAAAGGGCTTAAGAGCATAATATAAAGTTCATACACGCTGATGAGGCAGTGTTCACCTTTAATACCTTCATTTCAAGGTCTTGGTATAAGAGGTACAGCAACATTGAAGTATATGATTAAAAGGTTAAGGTTTAAACTTATGCAATACTTGGTGGAATAAGTGAAGATAGTGGCCTCGAGACTTATGTTATTCACCCTCGTTCTATAAAGACTGAATATTATATTCAATTCTTGCAATAACTCAGAGATAAGTACGCTGACTAAGAAATTATTCTATTCGTTGATAACTTGTCAGTTCATAAAACTAAAGATTCAAGGAAGGAATATGAAAGGTTAGATATAACACCTGTATTTAATGTTCCTTATAGCCCTTCGTTCAATGGAATTGAATTGTATTGGGGGTTATTGAAAGGTCATTATAAGAAATTGCTGCTCTACCATCTGATTCATGATTTAAAGATAGATACAGTCGATTTTATTAAGAGTTCTGCTTAGAGAGTCAGCGATGAGAAAGCTAAAGTATGCGCTAGAGAAGGGAGATTTTGTGTATATAAATAAGTTTTTGATTTAAATGAATGAATAAGTTCTCATATTAAATTTGCCCGTAAAGGGATTTGGCTTCTCTTTCTTTTTTTCTTCTTAGGGCTTGCTTGGGCCTATGTTTCTTCTCTTAGTGCTAGCTCCTGCATCTATGTTCATTTCTTCTGGCTTTTATAAATCTTTGAAGAGGCTCTTACTCAATTCATGTTTTACTTGAGACTTTCTCTCTCTGTTTAATTTGCTGCGCTCTTTCATCAAGTATATAGCAGTACTAGGTTTTTCTATAAGTTAGAAGACTAAGCTTACTTGAGATGAAAGGATGTTTTTAAAGTTCCTACAGCCAGGTATCACTTATTTTAATACCTTGCTGCTCTTTTTCTTCAGGAGAGATGCTGTATCGTTTCTTGTGAGCTTCTTAAATAACTTCATTTAAGTACTCAGGTTTCAGAGTTGCAAGAACACCAAAGAAGATGTTTCTCTCTGGCAACTTATTAGAGAGCTGTAGCTTTGATGGAAGGTAGAGATCTACGTCCGGATCACTCATAGCATCGTCATATAGGTTTGTCACTGATATTTAAGGGTAGTTAGGTATCTCTATACTCCTAATTTCATTAGACTTAAAAGCTTTTTTCTCTTCACTCAGTAAGGCTTTTAAGAATGAGATTTTAGTTCCCTCCTAATTTGGCAAGAATAATCTAACTATAATGGATTTATTAATCTTACTTAAGAACTTACCTTGCTATCCCAAATATCTATAAAGGCCCTCTTTACTTCGAAATTTTCCTATTAAATCTTGAGATTAAATTCTCTTCATTGCATCATTCATAGACTCCATCTTGCTTCCTCTTTCTAGAAATGCTAATAATGAAATTTAAAATTATGGATATCCATTCTAAGTTTATTAAAATCTTACTACTAAATAGGGAGG
>ARYC01000999.1:0-10735 GCA_000711775.1 Oxytricha trifallax | reverse complement strand
AAAACAATTCATAATTCCTTAAAAAGAACAAGGAATAAACTAAGAAATATTTATACTTTCAAGAATGAAACTATATTTTAATTACTATTATAAATTTAAACATTAAATTTATTATTCTTGGTTTCTTAATAATATCAAATTTTTAAATAAAACATAAGTCATTAAGTATGTGTTGTAATATTAATAAGTATTAAAATAAACTTTAAACAATTGAATTAAAAAAGATTTAAGGATTCATCTCTAGATTTTAGTATTTCACACTTTACTTATTAAATTATTTCTATTCTTATTATTTAATGTTATATATCCAATCTTTAGAAATATATATTTCTTTATAAAAATAATATGCTAGCAAATTTCTCAATATTGAAAAGGTTAGTGAAAATGACTAAAGCTGTTGAAATACATTAATTGGGAAATTATATAATAAAAATGCTAACTAGTCTACTCTTCTTAATCAGTTTTCTAGTATGAATTTTTATTATATTAGAAAGGCTGATTTACATAAGAAGGTACTGAAAAAGTTTTTAAATTTCCTGAAATTATCAGTAAGTTTGCGTATCCAGCTTTAAATGTCATGAATTCTGACTTGATACATAAATTTTATTAGGTTGCTGGTTTCTTAATTTATAAACAAATTTTGGAATAGGTGGTTAGAAATACATACTAAGCTAAAATAAGCCTAAAAAATGGCATCATAAATAAAAGGAAATTTATTACACCTGGAAAATGAGATCTCACTCAAATCATAATAGACAAAGTTACTAAGATATTAAATTAATAAGTACAGTAAGTTTAATGTCAGAATCACTTGCTGTATTATTGATAAAATACGAAACATTAGGAATTTGTAGAAATTTAATTTACAAAAACTGGCATTACTTTTAATTATGTAAATCAATTTAAATGTATTAGAGAACAAAATGTATAAATGCGAGGATTACTTAAATGCAATGACTGTATAAATAACTCATAGTTTAATATTCTCATTTTAATTTTTAGTTTATATTTATTTTCTAAGTCGATTGTTGTTTGACAAAGATGTGTTTTCGTTTTATTATTTATCTACAATGAAGATGAGTCAATAATTTTTTCATTTTTCAATGTATGTTTATACAAATTTGATTAGCGCATACTCTACATCTTAAAAATTAAAATCTATGGAAATTTATTGAAAATTTTAATTCTAAAGACTATTAAGTGTCGAAATACTGATATAAGTTGAAAATTGAAGTAAAAAGAATTCTACTTACTTATAATTTATCATCACAGAGCTCATGTAATCAGAGAGGAATTTCCATTTTTAGTTTAATTATGATAATCATAAATATATTACGTTAATTTCTTGATTTAAATAATTTTTAAATTTGAAACATTTATGATCTATACCTAGTGAAAATAGTAAAGCCCACTCTTCTTGCTCTATAGATTAAAAAATATTATTTTCGAAAAATTCTTTAGAAATATTATTTTGTGTAGCCTCATCTTTTATTTTGGTGAAGTAATTACTTAATTGATAATTGTATCTAGTCTTATAAAATTATTTAATTAAATTTAATATAAATATATTCTTCACTTACTTATTAATTTAAATTTAGAACCACTATTTATAGTAATTTTTTAACATAATAAAATAATATTAATTATTTAGAATAAGTTGACGGAATTGTAATATGCAAAATGCATGGATAAAATTCTTGAATAATAAATGTATCAAATTTAAAATATTATAACCTTTTATTCATAAAAAATGACTTAATTAACTTTGGTAAATGATCTATAATCCATTTTAATTAAATGCCATTAATTAATATAATTTTTTTCATTTTACAATTATAAATCGACGAGGATTATTTTTGTTCATGGTTTAAAATGTTGATAATAATATTTGAAATTATTATTAAATTTCTTAAATTCTTTTTATTAAATCAATTTAATAATTTAGATACATTTTATCTAATATTTTAATTATCAAGTCAAATATATTTAATTTATAGTATTGTAAACTTAGTTATTCATAACAATAATTAAATTTATCTTTCTTATTAATTTTAGATGTATTTTTTAAGTAATTTATGAAATATAATTTTGTAAGAGATGTGATAAGAAAATAATTATATTTATATGTACTTTTATCTCACTTTTAATATATATTAATGAGTTAGTAATGAATTTATATAATGAAATTTGTAAATATTAGTAAATCATGCGTTAATGTCTTTTAAGGAATTTATACTTTTTTTAATGCCATGACCAATTGCAAAGTATCCTTAATCCTCTTTGAAAATTTCATTTAATTTATTCATTTATTAGTCTTGATAATTATGATTGTTTAATAATGATTTTAATCTTTTGCTTGATTTTTTATTTGTTGCTTCATTATTTTGTAATTAATTATCAAAATATAGCTTTATGTTGTTTATGTTTTAAGATTCAGGATTATATTAATATATGGATTTATTGCAAGTATATTTACCCAAGATATTCCACCTTAAATTGATGTTTTAATTTATTATTTTTCTACCGAGATGATGGCTTATAATTTCAAATGATATATATAATATAAAATTTATATAATTTATTCTTATATTCTCATTTTGCAATATAATTAAAGCCAACTAAATATTGATGTCAGTTACATTTTATGATTATTGATTTAATAGTGAAAACTAGTTTTACTAAGATTTTAAGGACTACAAATAAGGTAGATTTTTGAAATATTCAAGATTTACCCTTTGGTCAAAGAAAAAGATTTTTAAAGATTTTAATCAAGCGAGTTTTTTTAAAAAATAAAATGAAATATTGTTACTATTTACGGGTTCTTGCATTAATCTAATAACATTATTGGAAGATTTACAAAATTTTAGTTTTATAAATATATCTTTTTTATTTTTATTTCATTGAGCAAATCTTTTACAAAACATAATTATAACAAATAAATTGACATTTAAAGAGGTTTTAATTTGGGTTTTTATTGAGGAGATGGAAATCTATTATTAAGCTCGATATCCTATTTATGTTCATTAAGGTCCTTATTTTCTAAATTTAATTAGCTTTTGCCTCTGTTATCTTAAATAATTAATCATTATATACTTGACTAAATTTTTTTATATACTCAAATCTCTTTTATTCGAATCTTCATTATTAATGACTATTGGTTTTATATGAAAGTATCTTGTTTTAATCGAAATATTGATAAAAATCTGATTTATCTTTGCTTTAAGAATTAGATTTGTCAATTTGGTTTCTCATCGGAGATAGATTAAAATTACTTTAGCAACTCTGCATCACTTAGTATTAATTTGCCAAGATATATTCCTATTTTACTTACTGGAGTAATATCCTCAGCTAAATCTAATAGTTAATTCGAATACTTACTTAAACTTTTTAGCTTCAGAATAGCATTACTTTCATTGCTGATATTAGATTGAGGAATAATTTGCTAATTTAATAGTTTAGTTTAGGAATTTTTTAGCATATATGAGGTTCTTAGTATTTAAAGAGAGTCTATTTTACCTATTATTATTCTTATTACAAATGGTGTCAATTTTGAAAGTCAGTAGAGAAATAAAGTGCAATTTAAATATATCAAGATACTTATTAAACAAGAATATTTATGACTTTATTAATTGATGATTACTATAAAGGAAAATAAAGTCATTACTACATTTTAATTCTGTGAGTTATTCTTATGCAAGAAAAACAATTAATTTAACTTATAAAAGCAATTAATAATAATCCAAATATAATTGGGAAGAAGTGGCTAATGAAGTAAAAGAGTCCATTTAATTGAGATATTCGCTTTCATAAGGTTTGATTGATCGAACAAATTGCATGTCATGTAGATGTAAATGACAATTACACATATCACAGCCTAAAAAGAATTAATTTCAAATGGTTGATCTACCTACATATAATTATAAAATATTTGCTAAGAAAAATTAATTTAATTGTTTCTAGAACCTAGAAAATGACACAGTAATAGCAATATAAATAATTCTTCTAATATTAATGACTCCATTTTGCCAGTAGAAGGTATTATCTTTAAAGCCAATATAGTAAAGCAAAAATTGCTTGATTATATCGATTTAATTCAATCTATTCTTGTTTTTATTAAGCATCAATATGATAAGTAAGGGGTATCCAATAACCCATATGATTATGACTGGTAGAGTAAAATAGAAAATGTAAAAGTAGTGGTCATCATTCCAGCATTCTATCTAAAAATCCTTACTTAAATATGAAAAAACTCCTCAATTGTTATGCAGTTGAACATCCCAAATGTATAATATTATACTTAATAAATGTGTAACTTAAAATAGTAGGATATGTAAGAAATATAAAGACCATAGTTGTATAATTATCTTAAATTCTTGCTTTGAAGCATGTCAGGTTTAGTATAATACTTCAATTAAATTAAATAACTATACTTAGTTATAGATTATATTAAGTTTTTAAGTCATTTTAATTAAGAAAAAATGAATTACTTAAAATATCCATTTATTAAGCTTCAAGATGACAAAAGATAGGCTAAAAACGAAGATTGGAAGTATTAAGAAAAATAGCATTCCAAACACATATTTACTAAAGCTATCAAGAGAACCTGATGATTAAAAATATATGATTTACTAAATTTGGTTGAAACAGGTAATTTACTTTGATAAAACTTTAGTTAAAACAAGTAGCAGACAAAAATAATTGGTAAACATTATAGCGGTACTCATAGCTGAGAAATTTTCGAAATTTTTTTCAATATTTAAGGCTAATCTAAATTTAAATCCCTTGCCATCAAAATCTCCAAGAAATAGCTTGCCAAAATTCTAAAAAGAACCGAATGATCTTTCTTTCTGCTTGGGTTCTTCATTAATATCCTAAGTTAAAGGGGGGGGGGTTTATTAATTTTTATATCATATTTAATTAGTTTAATTAAATACAACAAATATGTTTATAAAATATAAAAGTTATCAAATTATTTTAATAATTGAATACCATAATTATATTTTTTGTAGCAAAAATACTAAGATTTAATTTAAGTTAATTATTATCCCATAATTCAATTATAAATGATATAGTATTTACAGTAATAATATAATAAAGTATAGCGCCAAAGAAAGTAGAATTGCTAGCATTATGAAGCTTTTTTCAATTAAGTTACCACATACCTCGCAAACATCCTAACAAACCTTAGCATAATATTTTCTTTCTGTTCATTCCAACCTGTGCACTTAAAAGCATAAAGAGCCCTTATAGCCCTTCTAACAATTTTGGATACCTCCACCTCTATATCAAATTAATATGTATTTTTAAATATTTACAAGCAAGCTGCTGGATTAGTACATTCATATATTGATTCTGATTGATTTGAAAATCTCCAGTAGCCGCTAAGAGGTTAAATGGTTGAATCTCCTTTACAAAAAGAATTCAAAGGACATCTTTTGCAAATAGTTTGATTTGTTCAATGATAAAACTGCCAAGAGGACACTCAATGCATCTATTTTTAAATTAAGTGTAAAATTTGCTTACTATCTATTTTAAAGTACCTAGCCATTCTCACATGATAATATATTGATAATCTTAGTATCTGAAATAATTTTAGCATCATTTAAATCAATAACTTTCAGAACCATTATTGATCCTGGTTCTCCAATGACCGATATTGAAGGTGAGGCAACACCTGCAGAGACTAAGTAACTTAGTTCTCCTACTACAGAAGCATTTAGATACACTGATTATATCAATATTTATGTCGAAAAGTTATCTTAAATTATTTATCCATCTTCATCAAGAACTGCTATCTTTAAATCAGAGGATTGTATATTCTTGTTGTTCACTATTGATAGCTAACTATTATTTATGAAAGCTAATTAATCTTTGTTGCCAACAAAATTTTGTCCAAACACAGCATTATTATCTTAAAAAATCACATCACTACTTATAAAAGGCCTAATTAAGATATAAGATGTTTGTATAATTTCAATTACAAAATAATTATTTATTAATGAAAATTAAATTAATTAACTATTTTTATTGATAAAAATTTTACTGCCTAATTTATTTATAAATAATTGCTCCTCCTTTTTTATAAGCCACATTGTTTTAAAATTTGAGGATTTAATAAAGCTATTTTGTGAATAATCAAATTGCGATGTCTCTGTAATTAATTCCAAATATAGTGCGCCACCAGAGAGAACTACAGTGTTATTGATAAAAGTTTAATTTTATATTTAGATGTCGGAATGAGTCAAATTTAAGGCTGCACCTTATTCAGCTTTTAAATTTGAGAACTAGCAGTTCATTATTATAATGGGATTAAATATAGATTATTTTAAGTTTTATTCGTATAAAGCACCAACAGATCAATTAAATATTTTTTATATAATATCATAAATCTTGTTGAAGTTATATTACCCAAATAAGAGTAAATAATTCAAAATTCGCTATCTATTGCTTTAATCACTATAATCCTCCATTTTGAGACTTCTAAAGTCTTTATTACTGTTATATTGATCCAGAAATATTTGAAAATACTGAATTGTTCATTATACTTGAGGATGATTATAGTCGCATAAAGTAATTCTTAAAGTTGCTTAAATACATTGAATTTAAGTTAACTTTTGAATCTACTGCACAGATTAAAAGTGAAATTATTTAGAATTAATATTTATATCATACGTTTATTATAGATTAATCCCAAATATACAGAAGATGAGACTTCATTTATGATTATTTATATCATATCAAGCTAGCCTTTATCAATGAGGATAAATGTACTGATACTAGCTCTACAAGTTGATTTATTGAATTGTTGAACTAGTAATGATAGATGTTGAAGAGGAGATTTGGAGAAAGTTGTTTGAAATATTAGTTATAGTTAAGTTATATATCTCTATTTCTGATTGTTCTTAAGCTATAAATAAACTTCCAGCATCTTCATATAAACTAAAAATATTTAACATATAAATATTATTCTATGATTAAGAACTAATTAATTGAGTTTCACTGTATTATAGTCATTTTAATAAAATAATGGCGCTTTTAAGAAAACTTCTCTGAGAGTTATAAAAAATATAAAAGCTTATATTAATATATATATAAATTAAAATTTATGTTTGAAATTAGTATTTTTAATTGAAATTAACCTATTTCTAAAAAAAAGTTATGTTTTATAATAATTATTTAAACTTTAATTATGTATGATACCTTAATAAATTTCGAAAAAGTTAAATAATATAAAATTAGATATATAAAGGTTCCCTTAGTTCATTTGAACTATATTCTATATAGAACAGTTTATAAGCAAGAAATTAATCAATGAAACTTGAGATCTTGATTAAGCATCAACTAAAGAACTAAAAATTAATTATTAACTAAAATATTTTACTTTAAATTTGAAACCTTCAAGCTTTAAGTGTTCTCTAATGAGGATTTTAGAATCAAAATTTGTGATTAATTTAAGAATGTTAATTATATTATTACTGAGTTTCTAATTTCATTTCTTTCACCCGAATTTATCAAATACAAAAGCTTGCCTTAAGATCCATTATTTACTAAAATTTACTCTCATAGAGCATTATAATTCCATCATCACCTATATAAACTAATCCACCATACTAAGCTGAATTATTATTGCTAAAATTAATTTAATTAAAATTTGACTTTAATTTAACGTACTTATATACATTTATTAATAATATATGAAATTAATATTTGATTCTCTAATATTTTACTATTCCCATGAAAATTATAATAATTTAAGTTTCAAAAATTTAAATGTATTCAACATAGTAAATAGTCGTTGTCATTTAGCGAGATTAATTTTTAGATATTAAGATTTATGAATGATTCTACTCTTATTCAATTTTAAATGAAAATTAGAAATTAAAAAATAATTCATTTTTGTTTTATCAATAATTCCCAAAGAATTATTGATCAATATTGATATAATACAATTAAATGGGAAATTTAGATTGAATTTTTTGACCCCATCCTAATTAGTGGCAGTTAACATTTAAATTTTAAAATGAAATAGAAATTAAACTTAACTTTTAATAGTATCTTTAATTTGTAATAATTAATTATGACTAATATTGTACATTTTTATTGTACAGTCTACGGATTTATTTTATTAATGATAAAATTGTACAGGATGAGATATATACCTACATCGTAAACTAAACACAAATGCATTTCTGTAAAAATAAAATGATTCCCGAAACCAATTAGATGTTCTGCATGTGTTCTTGTCTTAAACCATCTTTTCATTGCTCTTTGTGGACATAGCCTTCATGACATATTCTTTTCGTTGTTCCCCAATGTAATCTTCACAAATTCTGTCCTTGGTCATTGGTAGATATTGAAACAGTAAGGTAAGAGATAAAGTTGGACTTTATTCTATATAATGAGAGATGTGTTAAGTATGTCAATTATAGAACGGCAAATCACAAAAATGGCCGGTAGTATGAGGAACAATGATGAATTTGCGAAGATTACATTAGGGAACAACGAAAAGAATACGTCATGAAGGCTATGTCTACAAAGTGCAGTGAAACGATGGTTTAAGACAAGAACAAATACAGTACAGCTGATTGATTTGAGGAATTCATGTTTTTTTGTACAGAGATGCAATTGTGTTTAGTTTAAGGATATATCAACTAATCTAGCCATTTTAATTTATCTATAAAATGAATAAGTTATATATCTCATCATGTACAATTTTGTCATTAAGAAACTAATCTATAAATTGTACATTGTAAATATCCTGTTTACGCCTTAATATTAAGAAAAATTAATTCCGTAAAACTCTACACCATACAATGTACAATATTTGTAATAATTAATTGCTAAAAATTAAATATATTATTATTTGTGAAAATTGACCTCTATTTCATTTTAAAACTAATAGGTTAACTTCCCCTAATTAGGATAGGGCCAAATACATTTTAATATAATTTTCTCATTTCTATTGTATTCTGTAAATATTACACTCTATAGATGTGCATAAGCAACACCTCCTTTAAATGCAGAGTTATTAATGAATGAGCAATTATTTAAAGTAATATGAGATTATTTTATAAAAGACAAATAGTTATTGAATAAGAGTAATTTATAAATAATATAGATTTATTTAAATTTAATAATTATAATTGATATCGCTTTAGGCTTTTGTCTTTGCCATGACTTTCCACTTACTTTTTCATTACAAATACTTTTATTTCTCATACACCCTGATTATTCATTACCTGGCAACATTAAATATACAGTGGCTTTAAAATCATCACAATCCTAAAACGATATAACTCTTGTATTTTTAATTCTTGTTGCTTTTCGAGATATCTAAGAAGTATATATTATTTTATACATTTTTGGGGAATTCATTAGGTGTTCTTTAAGCATTTCTCGATAGAAATTCCTCTCAATTCCAATGCTTTTATCTAAAATATAAATGACCACCCTGGGATCACTTATAGAATTCTAAAATATAAACTGACTATTTATTTGAGATAATTAAATGAAAATAAGGGATGTAAATCAGAAACTTTAGATTCAAGTTCAGATGAAACATTTTAAGGTTTTAATGTCTTAGGTTAGAGTTCGAATCTCTATAGAATTATCTTTTTTTAAGCGTTAAATAATTACTCTTATTCTACTATTCACTCATTTATTTTAAAATTAATTCAAAAAAATTCATTAAAATTTTACTCTTGGGGTTTGGGGGTTTATCAGCAAAAGTCACTCCTTCTCTTCCATTGCTTGCATTGTTTTAATATGTAGAATTTCTCACAAAAACTATCGCATTTTATTTGGTTTAATTATTGCGTCAGAGGTCCCTTAGTTGTTAACGAAAAGGCATTGCTATATTACAGATATCAATGGGTTTAAAGTATCAAGAGTGTTAGTTGGATAATATTGGATTATATGGGCCATATTATCTTAGAATGTATTATTTGCTAGAAATAGTTACCCGTTAAAAATAATAATAAGTTGTAATCCGACATGATTACTGAGTCCGAGTTTGTTCCAATAAATGAAGAATTTAATAAAGCTATCTTAACATTTTATTGGGATAATAATAAAAAATCTATCATGGAACAATTATCTTAGAATATGTAAAATCTAACTGATAAATCAAAATTTTAATTTTTTATTAGAATATTCCCTATGATTTAATGCTAAAATCTCTCAAAACCAATCAAAATTCCTTCATTAACTGATATATTTTTAACTTCTATATCATTTAAGTTTATTCTGATTGAGTAGTATTATAATTCATCAACGATTGTATTTTTCGGGATCTAAATTATCCTAAGAAGCTAATTTCAGAATTTTTATAAATTTTTTTAATGAAATTTGCATCTATTGTTTTATATATTTCCAAATTCAGACTGTCAATTGTTAAAATGGCGTTCATATCGCTCTTTATAGATTGCTTCAGTTCGGTGGCATTTAAGTTTTTGACCGAGAGATTTTATATAGAGGTCAGGTAAATTAATAAAATTTAACCTGTTATTATAATGAGAATATAAGTATCAACAAATATTAATTAAGCTGCCTGAGGCTATATTTATATAAATAAAATTATTATAACTTACAAATGTTATGAATATAAGTATCTTTCACTTCATAATTTATAATAAGAATTCGATAAATAAGTATTAATTATTAATTATAAAAATGGAAACTATTAAGACGATGATGGAGCAGCATGACATTCACAATAATTTTATATGTTACAAAA
>ARYC01000998.1:0-24179 GCA_000711775.1 Oxytricha trifallax | reverse complement strand
TTTTGACAAGAAAAGAACAATTACAATCAAATTAATAGAAACCAGTAGATGATATTAGAACTTAGGTAACAGAATACTTGAATAAATTGCAAAATCAACATTCTACATTAGCTTAGAATAATTCCTTACTCTCAAGAACTAAGTCAAATTATGAAAATAGTTCCAATAACAACCAAGAACATTCAAAGTAATAGAGACTTGATCAACAAATCAAATAGTCAATCATAAAATTTAATTAACTTTATTTAATCAACTAAGAGAAGAAGCACAGCAAACCCAAATGTTTAAACTTATCTCTTTCAAAAAATGCAAATTGAATAGAAAAGATTTGATTCAATGAAACAAAGATAAGAATAGATCATTAAGCACTAATATAATAAATGAAACAAACAATAAAATTTGATTATTCATATTTCATTAAAATGCATTATGCTCGATGCTATGTAAAAAGTAAAAAGAATTTACTTAAATTATTTAATAAATTTAAACATTTTAACAATGGGTTGTATCTCCGCTGTTAATTGCAGGGATGAAGATGATTCGAAAAGAATTATTCGCAACGATTTAGGATAGGAACTATTAAATCAACTGCCACTCCTAAAAATGAAATAAATCTAATGAAAATGACAGAGCAGCTTCTAAAGATTTTAGAGGATTTATGCGATGAGGATAGAATAAAATTAAAAAAGTTTGAGGATTTAAATATAAATAACACAATAAAACTTGACAGAAAGCAAGATGAAGTCACATATTTGATAAATATTGCGAAAGTATTAATCCAAGTATTTGGTGAAAATGGAAATATTCTCAATCTATGCTTTGATTTAGTTCAACATCTAGTGAGTTATATTAGCATATTACTTAGGTTTGAAGTATGGCTTACTAATTTTATTAGGCGAAATGCTTGAACTAAATTAGAAAAAACACTCTTTAAAAAGATAAATGGTATTATCGATATTCTTATGTGCTAATTTTCGAGATCAGTGAATTCAAAAATATATTGGCTAATATTCTTGAAAATGGAATTTTAAAAGCTTAATATGCAAAAAAGTCCGAAATCATATATCTACATGCTTGCATCTTGGGAACTATTAGATTTCCAGAAGTATGGATATTTATCATTTTAAATGCATGTTCAAATAGGGTATTAGTTGGGATTATTCTGTATATCTCATGCATCAGCAATTAGATATGGACAACATTTTAGTTACAATATGTTTTTTAATCTCATGATCAGATTAAAATAGCATTTCAAAAAAACAAATCATTTGTTAATGAATTTTAAAATGATAAGTCTGCTTGTTACTAATCAGAGCATTCATAATTTATAATAAGAAAACTTTAAATTTATAATTAATCTATTTAACTAAATACTAATACTTATTAAACTTATCAAAAATGGAAACATGATTAAAAGCAGTTTCATCTTCTTCTTCCTCGTCATCTTCATCTTCATCCTCATCCTCATCCTAGTCCCCTCCAAGTGTAGCCTTGCGAAGCTTCAGTCTGTTGACACCCCAGGTCCTACCAGGTAGGACCGCAAAAAAAAACTCTGAACATATCTTTTTTGAAACTTACATTTTATGTGAGTGCTGTTGGTCCACCTGCGTCTGATTAGTTAGAATACCTTTTAATATAATTAGTTTTGATTAAATTAATTAATTTCCTATTATAAATCATAATTACTTCAAAAGTAATATTACTAGAACGAATAAACAATAAATATAGGCGTTTTCAGTTATAGTTAGATAGAGAAACTAATAACAGAAAATGAAGCAAAAAAGGATGACAGAAGAAACTAGGAATAATTAATTCTTCAAAATCAAATGTTTAGGAAGACTTATGTAAATGTCAAAAAGTAAATGGATGATTGACTCCGAAAAGTTGAGCATAAAAAAATTACAGAGGCCGATCTCAAAGCTTATAAATCAATAAAAGGATTTACTAGGAGTTAACTAAGAGACTTAAAAAATCCTGTAAATAAATCGTCAACTGGAGATACGCAAACTCCTTTTAAGGATATTTCATAATTACCTACTTTTGAGGTGGATATCACATAAAACATTATTTTATTAGTTGGCAGTGAGCAAGATACTAAAATCATAGTTGAATCATTTTATAAGCCAATATGATAACTAGAACTGAGTATAAATGCTGTGTGCTTTATCACTGAATTAGAGTGAACAAAATGACTTATGATTCCTATTACATAATAAAGAATATCATATATTCTATTATAAGAACTGTTCCCTCTCTAAGAAATTATATCAAACTTTCTGAGCATAATGTAAGTTATTCAAATATTTTAGTAAATTTAGGTTTTAGTTTATCAAGGAAATGATTCAATCATTCGATTAAGAGAGGCTTGATTTATATAAAGACTATCCCGAAGTTCTCATTAAATTTTTCAAAGTTCTGAAAAAATTGAAGCTAGATTACAACATTCACCTTTATTTATAATTAAAACTATAACATTCATGTTTTATATAATTTATTGGTATCTTCATAACAGGAATAGAGAACTAATTTCAATAAAATCTACTTGATAACTTTATTTATTTACTCATATCAGCTTCTATTACTTCCCCAATTTTGTCAAGCTTATACTAACAATCAAAAAGAGACCTAAAAGAGAGGAATCTCTCAACAAAATAATAAAGATATTAGACTCTCAAACTATGGTAAAAATCAGTGACTAAGAAGTGTTTATAAATGAAGTGAAAAGTTATATGGATTTTGCCTTGAATTGTGCTTCAGATTAAGGCTAATAAAAGAATAAATCTCAAGATGAACTTAAGAATCAAAGCATGAAATTAGCTAATGGAGATGCAGTAGAAGAGGAAGCAAAAACCTAAATTGATTAAGCTGCAACAACAAAATCAAACCTAGAATTAAGCTTACAGAAATACCAAGGAAGCAATAGAAGAGGCATTGAAATTACAAGCGGCTTATATAAGAATGGGATTAACTAGAGGAATTAGAATTAGGTTTATGAATTCATTTAAAATCATTCATTCGAGGAAGATTCATACAAGGAAGGATTAGGGAAGGTTTTTGAATTAAACAAAGAACTTACAATAAAATTGATTAATAGTCTTGCTGCACTTCATGGATCAATTCACATCGATACATTTATGAAAATACTATTGAATGAAACAATAAATTCAAGATATTAAACAATTAAACAATTAATAAATAGTTAATTATTAATGGAGTTTTTATATGAATGGCTTCTTATCCTCAAGCTTATTATTCTCATTTATATTGGAACTTATGCAATGATTGTTTTAAATATAACAATATATCTCATTAGTATTATAATAGAGAAATAATCTAACAGTTAGTTCTGTACCAAAATATCTTAAAATGAGATGATTTAGAAATTGGCTAAAGTCAAATTCCAAGCTATAATTATTGGAAATACTATAGAATCGCTATTAAATTGAATAACGAGTTACTTTAGTTTTTAATAAAGGGCATTACTTGAATATTTTTAAAGTTTTATTTATTATACTTTATTTTATTAACTCCTATATTATTCAGCAGTGACTATGATCAATAACAAAATTAAGGGTGGTACCTCTCTCACGCCCCCACAATTATCAATGCGAAAAATAAAATCAATAATTATCTCAATAACCAAATTTAGGTCAAAAATCAAGAATTTAATAACCAAAACATGTTAATCGAAACAATTTTAGGCAGTATCACTTTGAAAAAATTATCATTTTATCATAAACACTAATGTTTATATTTGTTTTTATTCATATTACTATTTGAATAATTTTCAAATTTTAACCTATAATATTTTTATCCAGAATCTTGGAGGCAATATATAGTTCACTTTAATAGTGACAAAAAATCACTTTCATTCTAAAATATATTGATCCTACATATTATTATCTTATAATTCTCTTTTTTGTTACTATTAAAGTGAACTATATATTGCCTCCAAGATTCTGGATAAAAATATTATAGGTTAAAATATGAAAATATTGGGAAATTATTAAAATAGTATTATGAATAAAAACAAATATAAATATTAGTGTTTATGATAAATTGATAATTTTTTCAAAGTAATACTGCCTCAAATTATTTCGATTATCATTTTTGGTTATTAAATTCTTGATTTTTGACCTAAATTTGGTTATTGAGATAATTATTGATTTTATTTTTCGCATTGATAATTGTGGGGGCGTGAGAGGTACCACCCAAAATTAAGAACTAAGATCGATCTTATAAGAACTAGCTAAAGCCTATACTCTCCTTTAAATTAACTCCTAGATTAAAAAAATTCCTTTTGCCTCTTCTCAAGATCTGTTCGAGAACAATAAAACTATACTATGCTTAAAGATAAAACACTTATTCAAATTCATATGCATCCAAAATTTTCAGCACAAATTTGAGACTGAAGTTTTCAATGATCATCTCTATAAATATCATTTGAACACTTTTGAGAGTGGAATGATTGAATATGAATTTGAAGATTAGATTCATACTTCAGAATTTACATATACAAGCATTTAGCTAAGAATTAGGGGGAAAGTATTTGCTCCTCTAGAGAATATATTCTGTGTCAAAAATCTATAAACAGATATTATATCATAGAAGCTATGGTAGATTTTGAAATAAATTAGCTGAGTTAGTTGACAGCTCTTACATTGATAGAGAGGAAAAACAGCAACTAATTTAGTTTTCAAACATTCTATATTTGATTGAGCAAAAAATTAGAAATGAGCCACTAAATTTCTTAGATTTCTGTAAGGTAGAATTAATGAATTATATATCGATCTGTAAGTGTTAAATTAAAAACGAGAATTATAATAAGGTTTAAAGATAATCAGCTATTAATTAAAAAAGATAAAATTAGGCTGTAGCGCATCCTCTCTAATCGTATTTATATTTCACTCATCTCTTTCCACTATGTGATATTTCTTTGAGTCTGAATACTCCGAGTAGCTTCTGTTTTAGTGTATTTTGTATGAATCAGCTCCGTGTTGTCATAAATCGGTGAATTATGCCTGAGTATCTGTATGATTTACAGATATCGTCATCTGACACTGAGTTTCAGCTTGTATCAGTATACTGTTGAACAGCAGCAAAAACTGTAAAAAATAGTATTGTAAATCGATATTTTTTATTTTACATATAATTTTTGCTAAAGGCACACATTGATATCACAATATTCTCAAACATATTTCATTTTAAGCTAAAATTTATTAGCTTTTGGAAAAGCTTATTTATCTTTAGAGAATTATGTTTTATTCAGAAATGTTATAATTATAGCTTAAAATGAAAGATGTTTGAGAATATTGTGATATCAATGTGTGCCTTTAGCAAAAAATTATATGTAAAATAAAAAATATCGATTTACGATACTATTTTTACAGTTTTTGCTGCTGTTCAACAGTATACTGTTACAATCGGGAACTCAATGTCAGATGACGATATCTCGAAATTACACAGATACTCAAATATAATTCACCGATTTATGACAACACGGAGCTGATTCATACAAAATACACTAAAACAGAAGCTACTCGGAGTATTCAGACTCAAATAAAATATCACAGAGTGGAAAGAGATGAGTGAAATATAAATACGATTAGAGAGGATGCGCTACAGCCTAATTTTATCTTTTTTAAATTAATAGCTGATTATCTTAAAATCTTATTATAATTCTCGTTTTTTAATTTAACACTTACAGATCGACATATAATTCATTAATTATACCTTAACTATAAGTCTTATAATAATTATATACAAAAATCATTTAACATTATAGTTGAGAGGAAGTATTCTTGATGAGACTTTAAGTGAATTTCTTACAGACTTAAGATTAGATATAACAAGTGAAAATATCTGTTACTTCAAAAGCTTTTACCATGTTTTAAAAGAGAACCCTAGAATTGATTAAATAATTAAACTTCCTAAATGTACTCTTTTTAGAATAAAATTTTTCATGAATAAAAAGCGAGTCATTATGTCCTTATCAAACTGTTTGAGGCTCATATAAAACATTATTGATTACACAGTGGTCAAAGTTTTTGTCAACAAATTTTCAATTCTTGACTCAATCAAAATTATTGATGATAAGTACATTATCACTGCAGTAATAGATTCAAAGATTAAAATTTGGAACTTAGAGTCTGAGAAGACTATTAGTGAATTTGATGCCCATCAATATAGTACACTCATTCTCATTATGAGCTTCCATAAGGAATTCATCTTTTCTTATGGTTACGACATGAGATTAATGAAGTATAACTTCAAAGATAAAAAGCTTGAATTTTAGTAACTAATGTAAAGTAGTGTAACTGCTATGAAACTATTTAAAACTTTAGAGGAAGTTACAGACATAAACTAGCAGTAGGGATTTTAAATTGTTAAATTTAACTCTATGACTTAAATTTGCTTCTTTTAAAAAAATATCTAGGTCAAATCTGTTAATGAAGAGATAATATAGCTGATAATATTTCAAACACTGAATTCTTGTGTTTTACTAAAGAAGGTTAAATTAGTATACTAAACAACAGCACCTTAGAAGAATTTAAACAGGGCATTATTTTCAATATTAAATCAGAGGATTACATTAATTTGTTTTTAATTAAATATAATGAGTATTTCTTATTCACACTTAAAAGGCAAAAGATTGAGTTTTTTCAAGCCTACAGATTCCTGGGACTATTTCTTGAGAGAGATTTGAGATGCTGTGATAAAAATAAAGAAGTGTCAAAGATCTTTGTGAGTGATAAAGCAGGTTATACAATTCTATTAAATTTCCTGAAAATTTTAGATCAAACAAAAGAAAACTTAGTTCCATGTAACAGAAGTAATATTAATTGATTTTAAAGTAATACATTATTATAGGATATGATCCAATTATTTGCATCGAAGTAACTGAAAGATTAGAAACAAATAAAACATATAAAAAAACTTAACTAAAAATAATTTTTAAATCAGTTTAGCATCATATCATTTTCTTAAGATAAAAATCTGCGTATAAGGCGTAGAGATAACGGAGTCTTTATCAAGAATTACGATTTGAGTTCATTCACAGGATAGAATATTACAGCCATGAAATTGGGTAAGGATGAGAATATGCTATTTTTTTGTTCTAAAGACATGAATGTGTATCTGATTGACATAGCAAAGGGTAAACTCTGTGTAGTCTACGAAAGTCATTGGAACAGAGTCACATCTATATTTACCATTCCAAACAAAGATATTCTTATTTCAATCTCTGAGAGTAATATTAAGGTGTGGGACCTAGAGTATGATGAGTGTATCAAAAACATGAATGAACATAACAGTTCTATTGTCTACATCAACCAATCACAACAAGATGAATAAAATTATTTTATTTATGAAGTGCAGATAATGACAATTGGCCAATCTTTTGAGTTTAAAATCTGGAACTATGTGACAGGCAATATCTCTCAAGCTCATGAAATAGAACTAAACAAGGATAAAAAGTAATTAAAGAACTTAAATGTTGTATGCTGTGATGTCAATCAGGATATGGCTTACATTGCATTGAATACTAATGAAATCAATGTTTACAGCATTGAATATAACAAAGTACTCTACTCTTTCATCTCCTACAATTAATAACTTTTAAGACAAAAATATACTATAATATTTGTTTTTGATTAAATGATGAGTAGATAATCTTCTTAAATGAAATAAAGACTGAACATGGATATTACTTGATAGTAGTTACAAGAACAGCCTGTGTGCACTATCTCGTTTAGAAGGAACAAGTGAAGAGACTTTGTTCTTATCTTGTAAATGCAAGTAAAAAGCCTAAGAAGAAGAAGCATGACAATGTATACTCCTACAATGTGAGGTACTATTGTACCATTAAAATGGATTATTGATGTCAAAACTATATTTTTACACTTCTTAATTTTGATTCCATAAAACTTTACCTCAGCAAAAATAACTCCATTAAGTTCAAACAACATTCAGCCAAATAAACCTTGCCCAACTGGAAAGCGATTGCTGTCTAAAAACCTAAATTAAACTCCTTCTTACAATAACAACGCCTACCTATAAGAAGACAACAGCAATTCTTTCGCAAAAATAATATAGATAACTCAGGGGGGACAAACGCATTTAGGCAATTCAAATTTAAATGGAAGTAGTACATAATAGTAACAGTTACACTTTTTACCAGTGCAACAACATGGAAGCAATATGAACCTAAATGTTAGTGGAGCAATGGAGAGAAATTACTCTAATACTAAAATAGTGGATACAATGGGTACCAAAATTAAGGATAACGTTGTATTAGTCTGTCTAGGAGACAGCAGAGGATTCGTTGATATGAATTATCTTATACTAAAGTGATTTAATGAATTTCAAGATTTAAAAAATTGCAGATTTGCATATAATAAAGGCTATTTATTAAAAATTAATTTGTAAGTAAAATTTAAGAAATTAAAATAAGTAAATCTTGTAAGAGAATAGAAAAACTAAATCTTGAATTTATAATCTTGAGTTTATTAGTTGCATAAGTGTTGAATAAATAGAATATATCTATGATGAATGAATTGATATGATGTGATTATAACTGTATGAATTGATATAAACTCATAACCATAAAGATATCCCTAAACATGATTCTCAAATCAGATGCTGAACTTCTGGATTGTTTAATTGCTCCTTGTTAAATCTGTTATTCAAAATTTCTATATCATCTTGACTTAACTTTGCTGGAATAGTTACAAAGTCTTCAGAGTTTGAATATTTTTAACTTTAAATCTACTCACAGTTATCAACTTCAAGATTAGCAATACAGTTTGACGAACTATTATAGTTTTTGTCATCATAAGTAATAGTTGTGCTTTCAGACTCAGGATTTTCAATTGATTTAAATAAAGTTGGACTCTATAGAAATTGCTAATTCATGGTGTCACTTTCCTAACTTTCTAAAATATTGGAGGTGTTGATTTTCTACTCTGCCAGAAGCTACTAAAATTTATGGTCCTTAATTAAATTGTTCAAAGTTTCTTGATCTTAGGGATACAATACAGAAATCTATCGTTAAATGTTTTGAATTGAATCATATTTGAAAAACTGCGATAAGTTCAAATGAATATCTTTGGGAGGCTGAGTTAATTAATTTTTAGACAGGGAGGCTGAATCTTGACAAGTTTTAGAGTTCATAGAGTCTGGAGCAAGAGATATATCTTGTTAGACTTATTGAGGTCTTATTGAAGTATCTTAAGGAATAATAAAATGCTGATTAACTTGGAACTCTGTCTTGATATTTGGGATGAAAGAAGGCTATACAACTGGTAAAAGAGGTGGTAACTATATCTGATTTATTTAAGTGCTTTAAGTCATAGATTAGTTCAAGGGATCATAAACTCCAAAGTGTTATTAATTTAAGAATTGTGGTTGCTAAATCTGGTTATGAAGATATATCTAGTTCCTGGTAACTATATACCCAACGAAAACTGCTATGATTGATCATATGAAGGAGGAATGTATTAATCGAGCTGATCAAAGCTGCCTTGTGGAATTTAGTTAAATGAAAAGTGATTTTAGTGACCAAATGGCTGCTAAAAAGGCAGTTATTAAGGATTTTGATATTGAAAGTTATTTTACATTTGAGGAGCACCTTGATGAAAACCACCTAAGTCTTGTTTCTGGTGAGAGGCATGATTAATTTTCATAGCTTTAGTAAGCAGCAATTTACCTTGCATCTCAGCCATTTCAATCTGGCCTACATCAATGACTCCAAACTTTACAAAACCATAGCACTTTGATTGTTTGGTAATAGGATCCATAATAACTTTAGCTTAGTTTACTGAAGGATATATCTTCTAAAAAGTCAGCATCAACATTTAATCGTTGACGTTTGGATCCAAGTCACCGACATATATCTGATACTCTTCTATTTTTCTGTTTCCTTGGTGATTATTATAATTTTATGCATGACCATTATTCTGATAGTTTTGATCACCAGTTTTATTGTAAGTGATTTAATGTGAAGCCCAGTTGAGTTTGAAGTTTTTATTTGGAAGACTTGGAATTGAAGCTCCGTTTAATGTATTAAAAATACTCTTGGCAATCTCATGAGAAGTCAACTCAACAAAACCGTAACCAAATTGAGGTGCAGATGATTTCTTCCTATTGTCTTTGTTCTTGATGAACTTTACATTTATTACTAAAACAAATTCCCTAGAAAAGATTTATAACATACTGCTCATCCATCCAATTTTCAATATTACCTATCCAAAGAGTTTTAGAACCACCACTTCCCGAGTTAGAATTGAAGCTATTTATTGAGTTTTTATTTTAGTTGTTATTGTTTACAGGAGAAGTTGCAGATTAATGAGAGTTATGATTGAATTATTACTATGGAAAATTTGGATGATTATGAGTATTATTAAACGTAGGATTATAAACAGAAGTTGACAAGGAATTACTACCATGGAAGTTATTAAAGTTGCTAGAAGGAGGAATTGGTGGTACTGGGAAAGTAGGATCATAGTTGGTTTGATAAACAAGCTGTTGTTATTATGATTGTCCAAACATTTGTTATCAGAAACAAAATATTTCTCAAATATTATAATCAAAGTCAAATTAATTAACTATATTAACTTACTATAGATCTTAGTTAAGAGTGAAAGCATTAATCTTAAAATGAATAATCAAAAGGACAAATGATGAAAATTTTATTAACTTAGGTTAATAAGAAAATCAAATAATAATAATAATAATAATTATTAACTCGCATCGAGGGCTCAAGGCCCCCGAGCATATCATTAAAAAGGAACTCAGTTCCTTTGGTTGTTTCTTCTCTTTCTGTTGTTGTTTCTCTTGAGTCTTCTTTGTTGTCTTTGTTTGTTTTTCATTTTTCTACCCTTGTTTGAGTTTTGGTACTTGTTTTGACTTCTACAGTCTTGTCTTAAAATGGCGACGAATTCGTCGTTTATATGTTTGTATTAAATAGCTTGTTAAACTTATAAGGTTTTGACTGAGAATTTAATGAGACCGAGGAAAATATAAGATTTAAAATTTTCTTTCATGAAGAAGATGAGATCGGTTGAGAGATTCTTGGAGAAACTCCAAGGGGTTTTAAATCTAATAGTGTTTGTGTTGAGCATAAGGTCTTGGTCTGTGTCACAGTACATTATGACATCTTAGTTGTAAGATCTAAGCTTGCCGATGGTTTTGAGGAAAGTTCTAATTTACTTAGGAGTCTCTGGGTTGTTGGCTATTGAGTGTTGAGCCTTAGTGTCTCTATCTAGGATGTCTTCGATTTGTTCGAAGTAGTAGGCAATTTGGTTTAAGAGGCCTTAAGAAGCTGATTGGATTCTTAGAGAGAAGATTTGCTCTTTAGTTTCTAGAGCTTCGAGTAGTGTTTTAGCTGAGACCTTAGTTCCATCATTGGCTTCTGTGAAGAGAGCGTGGTAGCCCTTGTCTGAGGCAGTAATGTAGAATTAGGGTTTAGCTTTGAGGTCAATTAAGCCTATGTCGCTCATTGGCGCATCTCTGTGAGCGCTCATATTTAATAATGATTAATTTATTATTACTAATTAGGAATCTTATTAAATCTGATTAAAATTTTCCTAGTAAGAAATCTTATTAAAGGGTGATTCCTTAATAATATTTAAAAGTTTATCCTATTAAATAGGAATTTTGTTTAATGACGTATTAGAGGAAGTCAAGGATTATTCACCTCCTTCATAGAAGGAGAGATCAGCTTCAGAGTCATAGTCTAGAGAGCTAGACTTTTCTAATGGCGCTTTAAGAATGGCGCATTGGGAAGCTAGGTGTTCCTGCTCTTCCTATAGGAACTATTGGTTAAGGGTATCGAACTCTTGTTGAGTGTACCTGTTTTGGAATTGTGAGAGGGAGTTAGTAAGTGGATGGAGATCCAATTTGGTGTTAACTAGCAAGGAAGGCTAGGGTGAGGAAGGTTAGGGAATGAACTCTGGGGATTTGGCGTCCAGGTTCCCAAAATTAGTAGTTGGCTATTAAGCCTTAGGAATCCATTTGTTGTTGACTTGAACTAAGTAGAGTGACTGAGCTAGCAGCTCGAGCCAGTTTGCAACGAAGTGGTTGTTCTGATTGTTGGCTCTGATTTTGGCTTCATTTCTGAGTTTGAAGAGCAAAGATGGGTTGATCTAGGCGACTTTCTTGGCGACGTAGATGATTTTCTGGATTGTGAGATGTCCCCAGTCGTTGTTCATAGACTCGGAGATGATGATGTCTACTATGTCTTTGAGTCGTGACCCTCTGATGAAGGTTGAAATGAAGTTCTTTGTGTAGGTCGAGAAGTTGGGCATTTCGCTCTTATGTTCCTCTCACTGAGATTATAATTTAATATTTTTTAACTTAGGTTAATAAGAAAATCAGTTAGTATAAAAAAATTAATTATCTTTAAACATGTGATTTTAAGATTAGTTAAAGACAAAATTAAATGGGAAAATTTTATTTATAAACTTTCAAAAAGTTAATTAATATATCCAATTTCAATTTTTTAAAGATTTTTTTAATTATTTATTTTAACAAATTTATTGATAAAAAACATAATAAAAATATGTTTAATTCATTATAAAAACGGTTTCTATAATTCATATCTTAAAAAATAACTTAAATATTGATTTATAAAATTAAAACAATTTTATAATTTAGACTTTGCAATATTTCCCTTAAATATTGCAATTAATTTATTAATAAATGCAGGGTAAATATCTTATTACCTTTTAAATGTTTAATTGTAAGATTGTAGAATGCTTAAATAATTATGACTCATAAGTTATCTATTCATCTTCTGGCTTGTTTCTTATCGATGACTGCTTGATCTAAGTTTTGGAAGAACTCCTTTTCATATCCATATAACTTCTGTTGGTCTTCAGCTGCTTTGTTTCTCAATTTTGCATCAAACATAAATTACTCATTACACACCATAATTATTTGAAAAGAAAGTAAATAGTTATTTGATTTAAGAAAGTGGATAGCTTTTAGCATAATTTATTTAATCAGGTCTTTGGTAGTCTTAGATTCTTTGCTCTTCCTCGGTCACTTCATTCTCCAAAAATGTGATGTAGCCATCCTTATTGAAGTTGTCTAGGATCGCCTATTAAGTCTCTCTCTCTTCAATTTCTTGCTTTCAATGTCTCTATTCACTGAAGCAAGTGCTGCCAGGCATTTCTGGTGAAATTATAATTATATTGAAATTTACATTCACTAAATGTATTTAGGAATTAACTTATTGGTTTATGAGAAATTATGTGTCCTTGCAAAGAATTACGAATTGAGAAGGAATGCTGCGTATGGAGAGCATTGAAGATAATCTGGGTCAGTGCTGTCGATGAAACTCTTCTGGATGTTCTTAATAGTTATATTATTGTTTGTTAGTTAGATTACATTAAGTAACACATAATATATGGGTTTGTATAATAGTGTTGAATTGTTTGTTGATAACATTTTCCTTGACTTCTTCAGCTTTAACTCTTTACATTTTATACATAAGGCTTTCATGCTTTTCCAAATATACTTCCACATCTTGGTTGTTTGAAGATTCAAAGTTTCTAATCAATCCAACAAACGCCTCTAGCATTCTATAAATTAAGCATACTGAGAACATTTTAAAATATTTTTAAATTCTGCAGACTTTTTCTGGTGTTTTCTTCTCCAACATATTGTAGAGTTGCTTAACAAGCTTTGGAGTGACTTCCCTCTGAATTCTCTTCAATTCATCCTTTTGTCTCTTGACATTACCCTCGGCAGTGTTTCACTAGTCTTCACTCTTCTTAATCTTATCTTTTAAGGCGGAAATTATGCAAAAATAAAGCATTTAGTAGATTAGGTCATGAATAAAATAAATCAAATTAATGTATTCATACCAAGACCCAACCAAGTACAATTATTATCATGTGACTGTGGTACTTACCTATTAAATCTTTCTCTTTTTAAGACTAATTCTATAGAAAAGTTTATCAGTCATATCTTCTACATCTTCGTGGTCTTAAATCACATGCTTAGTAGCTATAGTGCGCTCATTCTTTTCCTGAATACCTTTCTTTTTTTAAGAATTCCTTGTTCATGCTGAGGAGATTCTGCTAAGGTTATTGGGAAACTTATGTATCGCCTATTAATCAACAAATTAGTAAGTATTAATGTAAATGGGAAGGTATTTCGGTCGATTGATAAAAAGAAATTGTGTTTATGTTACTTACTCAATTAAACCTAAATAAAATAATAATTATACTATATACATAATAAGAATTGAGTTTATACTATTGTAAAGATTGTTTAAAATATAATTAATAATTCTTATGTTCGAAAAACTCTATATTAGCTATATTATTATTTATATTCTCTTACTTTCTTATTAACCTGGATTAATGAATAATTTTTCTTATTCAAAAGACTTTGAATAACTTCTTCTAATTTTTTGACTAATTTAAAATTAGATAATTAAAAATGCATACTATTATGAAAAGATAGGAATTTGAGAATTACAATAAAGTTTAGCTCCTAGGTGAGGGCTCTTTTGGTAAAGCTTATTTAGTGGAGAGAGCTTTTGACAAGGTATGTTACAACAATTCTATAATTTTTAAGATAACCAAAATTCTTTCTATATTAGTCTTTGAAATTGTTAATTTTGTGTAGTTAAAATGTGTAATGAAATAAATCGACATCGGCAGGATGAGCTAGCAAGAAAAGAGGGAAACTGTGTAAAAAGCAAAGATTTTAGAAGCACTTTTTCATCCAAATATTGATAAATTTATTGAAGTGTTTAAGTCAAAGAAAGGCAAACTTTGTATAGCAATGGACTTTGCAGATGGTAAGTTTATCATTGAAATATTCACATAAAATTACGGAATATCTTTACTTTTTAGCATTTTACATAGTACAAACTTAAATTTGTAGGTGGGGATTAATAAGCAAGAGTAAAGGAGTAACGAGGGAGAATGTTTTCTGAATTACAAATTTTAGAGTGGTTCACTCAAATCTGATTAGGTTTGAAACTTATTTTTGATAGAAAGATCTTGCATAGAGACTTAAAAGGACAGAATATCTTCTAGAGTATTGTCAAGATTGGAGACTTTGGTATTGCAAAAGTTCTAAAATCAATTAAAAATATGATAATTATAATTTTTAAAAAATTTTTATTCACGAATAAAATAAATTATATTTATAGGATTTGTGTGAATTTTACATCTTATATGTTAAATTAAGTTTAGCAACAGAACGCGCGAACAGTCGTTGGAATACCATATTACTTATCTACAGAAATCGTTAATATCAAAGCCATTCAACTTCAAATCCGATATATGGTCATTTGGAATTGTCCTTTGAGAAATGTGTGCCTAGAAACCTCCATTTGATGCTCCTAGTTTGCACTTCTTAGTCATGAAAATTGTTAGAGGTGCATACAATCCTCTTCCCTCAACCTTCAGTACCGAGCTAAAAAGCCTTGCTAGCTCTTTAATCAACTAATGAAAAACTTAGACCAGATGTCAATCAAGTTTTAAATAAGCCTATTATTTAGAATAGAATAAAGTCTTTTCTCACTGAAACAGTTTATCATCATGAGTTAAGTCACACTGTTTTACATAAGTAGAATTTTTTTTTATCCTAAGTAACAGCAGATAAAACAATTTTAAAATCTTCAATAGCAAGTTAACCAACAAAAACCAGTGATTTAAGCAGCAGGCAATTAAATTCAATCAAAGCCAGTTTCAACTCCATTTTCAAATATCAATTAACATAGACCAACAGCATAGCAATCATATGCAGCGCCAAGATATTATCCAACTCCAATTAGTAATAATGTTGGAAACGTAAGATTCTAAGCAAATATCATTGCTTAACAGAATCCACCATCAAGTAGATTACCCAATAGAAATCAGGTATCCCCTGATATGGCTGCAGCATTCGGTGGAGGAGCAGCTAGTGATTAGAAACAGTAGCCTACACCTTAATATGGTGCTGTGGGATATCAACCCTAAAACTAGAAGCCCAATTACCACTACTAGAAGCAACAGCAGCAATAAAAACCAGTGATTTAATAAAACCCACTTGGTCCAGATAAAAAGGCATTAGATGAACAAAAGGAATATACTGAAAAAATGAAATATACCGATTAGAGATTTAAGAAAAAAGAAGCAGAACTCAAGAAGTTAGATGAAATTAAAACGCAAAAATAGAAACAAGAACAGCAGAGAAAAGACTATGAAAAACAGCTAATTGACGAGGCTAAGAAACAAGACTATTAAATTATATTATATTTGTTTAAACGAAAACTTGAATTATTTGCCAAAAAGATAGAGTTAAAAGAAGAAGATTCACAGAAACAAAGAATGCAAGAACAGCAAGCCAGAAAAATTCAAGAATCTTAGTAAAAACGAAAACAAAAACTTAAAAAAAAAGATGAGCTTACAAAGAGGGCTTAATAAGAAGAAATTCTTAGAAGAAAAGAACAATAACTCAAGGAGGAAAAAGAAAAATAAGCTGTAAGATAGAAGGAAATTGAGGAGTAAAAGCAGAAATTCACTAATCAATAAAAGATACAATTGCAATAAAAAGGTCAATATTAACAATAGCAACAGAAGAAAGAAGTGTAGAAATGAGGCTCAAATGATATTGATTTCATTAAGTAAATGGCTTATGATGCTTAGAATAAAATACTTGACATAGTAAAGAAGATACTCGCCAAAGATATAACTGCTAAAATAATATTTAAGTAAGTTAGTTTCAGAAATCAAGAAAGTTTCTCAGAAGTATTAAATTTAACATGAGTAAAAGTCATGTTGATAGAAAACGAAAAGAACAGCAATATTAGAAAAATAAAGAGGAGGCAATATTTAACAATTATAGACTCAAATGATGACTAAGGAGTAGCTAATATAAAAAACGCTAAACTTGAAGTAAAAGCTAAATAAGAAGCTCCAAGAACTAGAGCAAACTGGAATAAAAACTCATCACCAATGATTGAAGAAGCCAAACAATAGAAATCTTCACATTCTCCACAGCCAAAGAGAGAATCTAAGACTGCTGATAATTCCTAAATTGACACATAATTTATAATCTTTAGTTATTATAAATATTATCAGCAAGTGGATTAGATCTGGACTACTCTCAACCAAACCAGGATGAATAAGTAATTTAAGATCACTATGAGGACTATCAATAGCCATTAAATTAATAATACTTGTAATGATAACTTATTATGAATTGAACATAAAAAAAATTATCTTTAATGTTTTTTTATCTCCAATAGTGATGAAGGTTTTAATGAAGATAGAGACGAAGATTTCGATAAGGAAGCCAAGAATGACATGATTAAAGCTCAGATCATAGTTAATAAGAAACCTAAGTAATCTACGAGTCAAACGAAAAAGAACCTTAACAGGCGATTTGATGAAACTCTTAACAATATTCCTGAGGAATCTAAACTGATAAATTAATAGAAAGAATCGATCAGTGCTGACAATGTAGCAGTGCATTCAAATTAATTAGTGATGACTTTGACGATGAAGCTACAGATGCAAGTAGTTAACACGACGATGCGCAATTAGCTCAGGTGGATGTCAAAAATCCATTTTAACATGGCATAAACAACAATTTCACTTTTGCTCAGGGAGGCAATGATGATTATAAATAAATCAAAGAGTGTGAACTAGGGGAAGAGAAAATCATGAAAACTTATTATGAATAATATTACTGGATCATTATTACATTTTATCCGATAAAGACATTAAGAAATATCAATAAATACAAATAATTTTGAATATCAATATAACAGCAACGTTTGGCAGATTCTTTTGATATTAATTATATTCAAAGATATTTTTATAATTAAATTTTAGAATTATGGTTTAAATTATTCTTAATATTAGTTGTTGACTTTGATGATTGTCTCTTAGCGGACTTCTTCATTTTATTAATTCTTTAGTGATGTATTATTTTCTCATATTAACCATACTCATCTTATGCTCATTCTTCAATTTCTCCCCAATCTTCTACTGCATCATCATTATTACAATGTCTAATGCTTCTCCTTGGCTTCAAGTAGTGAATTTTGAGAATTATATGAGTCATCATTAAGCTCATTAACTCTATCGTGGTACATGTTCTTAAGTTTTTTTATTGATTAGTACTAATCACCCATTTAAAAGTATCTTTGATAATCATTCATGTATCCATCCAACTTGACTTCTTATATAAAACCCCTTATCTTAATTCAAGAGAATATTTAAACTAATGAAAAATTTATCCAAAACAATTATTATTATAGAAAATTACTTCAGCTAATTGTGATTACCTAGGCATTTTATATTTGTTAATTGAATATATATTTCTTTATTACCTTCTTATTTAAAATGCTTTCATTACCTAAGCCTGTCCATTTTACTCTTTGATTGTGTGGTCTTGGGAATAGCTCTAAATACCGACCACCGGGAACAAGCTATTCAATTATCTCATAAATTTAATCTGGCTTTCTTGATTACTCCCTTAGCTCTGCAAAAATAACATTAGGAGCTGAATGAGTCTTAGACTTTTACCTTAAGCAGCTAAATGGCCCTTTGTTCCTTGCCATTATACAGAACTCATAGCAGTGTCTTAAGAAATAGCCTATACCTTCTCTGATTATTTATTTTTTGTCTATTTTTATCCAGGTTATTATTTCTACACGTTCATAGTTGTAATCATCTAAATGCTTTAAGGCAGCCTCCAACTTTTTATTAGTAATCCACATAAAATAATAGCCGTCTTTTTGAAGATCTTCAAGTGGAATTTTGTCAAGAAATTCTCTGTCTTTTAAGGTAGGGTAGTTCAAATTACAGGCAGTCTAATCCCAGGGTCCATTACTGAGCAAAACATCAAACCTGTTACCACACTTGTCAACTTTATAGTCTTTTTTGATTTAATTCCAAACCTCTGGATTTTATATTGAGCCTTAATATTATACAGAACCATTCTTTATCTGCCTCATACCCCATTTGAAAAATTTTAGTTAATATTCTTTCTCTTTTAACACAAGGTTCTCAACAATATCCTCTGTTTTAATTAGTGCACGTTTATTTTAATTTTGATATTACTGAGAGTCACTTAGGTCTAAATCTTCTTCTTAATCAAGTTCTTAATCTTAATTTTAGATTTTCTTGATTTCATCTTCTGAAAATTCATTTATAACTTATTCGACAATTTTTCTGAATCTTTCTCCAAATTAATCATTTAAAATTGTAATTAGATCTTCATAGCTTCTAATTTAATCAATTAAAGTTGCAATTTTCAATTCATAGTAGTGACACTGCTCTAAATACTTTTATTTCATTTGTTTTTTCTCATTCATGCACATTCTATTTTTGCAGGATTTTTCATTTTAGCAAATTTTTTAAGAATTTTTATTTTTCTCTGACTTTTAATTCTAGGAATTTGATTCTTGTTGTTATATATTAATTGATTCATTAAAGGGTTCATTTTATTCACTTTTGCATTGACCATTTGCTAATTTTTATAACTGATCATGTAATTCTTAATTTGAATTGATTGAATCTTTTAAAATCATTTGTTATTTAAACCAGTTCCTAAACTCACTAAATTATTTAAATTAAGTTTCTAACTTGTAAATTTAATCTTAGTTCAATTTTAAGTGTTTTCTTAACCTATTATAATAATTGCTAAGATTTAGGGTTTTTCCTGCTTATAAGTTTCGGATGTGCTTATCATTCCATAATTTATAATATGTAAACTTTAAATTTAATCAAAAACTTATTATATTAAAAATTATTCTTATAGATCAGACGCAGGTGGAGTTAGAGCACTCATTAAAAATGTAAGTTACAAAAAACATATCTTTAATTTGTTTTTTATAGTGGTCCTACCTGGTAAGACCACGGGTGCCAAAAGACCGGTGCTTCGCCAGACTGCACAGAGAAGGGACTTTCAAGACTTTGAGATCAGTTAGGATGAAGATGACGACGATGATGAAGAAGATTAAAGAAAATTAGAGAGATTTTCATTTTTGATTAGGATAATAAGTTTTAGTTTTAATGTTAATACAATAATTATTAATTTATAGTTTTCTTATTATAAATCATAATTACTAAGTAGTTTAATATTTTTGTCATAGTTGGAACAAAGATAATTGGGAAGTTAATTTAAAGAATTTAAGCTTTAATTATTTTGATAATTTTCATGATGAATATTTTGTCCCTCTTGATTTTAAATATTTTCTAAAGCGTCAAGTCTATAATTCTAATGATCTTAAAACTATCAATCCATTTAATTTTAATAGTTGATTTAATGCTAATTATACTATTAGTATGGAAGTTGTTGAGTAAATTATGAAGGGCTTTGCATTAAACTGCTTTATTGAACGAATTAATAATTTATAGCCGTTTAATTTTAGGGTTATGGCTAAACGTTTTACACAGGAAGCAGATAGTAATAATTGTAGATGTTGTAGGTTGGGTTCATCAAAAATAATTTAAGAGTAAAGAGTTATAGAATAAAAATATAAATATTTTAATATTTTAATAGTTATCAACTTATACATTTAATTAAAAACTGACCCCGATAGTTTGAATATTTAGAAAATTGTACGTAATATAAAAAGAACAGACAGCTATAGTTTTTTATAATTTTATTTATTTTTATATTGTTTTATAATTGCAATGAACAAGTGTTTTATTAAAAATCAAAAAAACAAGATTAATTTACTATCAAATATCTACAAAATATAATTTCAAATTATGAGTTATCAAAGTAAAAAAAACAATTCAATTAAGATAGAGTTAGTTTTACTTAAAACTAAGGAAATAATTATAAAAATGCTCAAGAATCAAAAATATTTGAAGCGAAGATTTTAATTACCAAAATTATTATAAAAAGTAAGTCTAATTAAAGAAAATTAAATTTAAATAATTATATAAAGTTAAGATAAACAAGAGCATCCACATGTTAGTGTGTTACACGTTAGTGTAATTAAGATGTCTCTTTTTCAATATATAAAAAGAAACTAAAAAAAAACAAAATTTATTATAATTACTTGGTATATAGTATAAGATAAGAAAGACTTTTTAACTCTCAAAGAGTTATAATTGGCAAGTGAAGAATTAAAAAGATCAAATTGTTCAAAATTATCCAAGCAAAAAGAAGCAAAAAATCAATTTTTAATGAAACAAGCTCTTATTTAAAAATATCAAAATTACCTTGAAAAAAAATGAAAGTCTAAGCAAACTACATTCGTAATTTTTCCTCTTGGTCGAATCATTCCCAATCAATCAACTTGAATTAGAAAAAGAACTTCAAATCAATTTATGTTAATAAACTACAAATTTATATTATAGTTACAAAAAATAGATGAATCACTATAGAATGAGTCCAGGGGATAAAGTAATTAATAATTTGTTAACATGTAAAATAAGTCATCTATGTGGGTTTATAGAAGTCCGAGGAATTGGAGATATCTGTAATAAGTGAATACTAGTGAGATAACTTAGCACGACTCTAATTAAAATTCTCAGAAATTCCAAATTCATAATGAGTCCTAATACTAATGGTTAAAGAATCTGAAATTTTTCTGAATATCTAGCAAACATCTTATGCGCTTTTCAAATCTAAAATTTTCAAAGACTTGATATAACCAACTTTGAGTAATACTAATGTCAATTCATTTCAACTTAAAAAAATAAATAAATTGAATTAGGATATATTGAGAATTTGAAAAATTAAAAACCCCTTTCAGTCCTCAATTTAATTAATGAAATTAAAATAATCAATTATCTCCAGCATCATTAAAGACTAAACAAATCTTAGAATAATACAAAATAGGTATATTATTTGAGTCCAAGCTAAGAAAAAATTGGCGTACCTACACGAATTTATCATTAATTATTCAGTTTACCATTAAAAAAATGAAGTAAAGATCCAGGGAGATTTCAAATTTCTAATAAAAATCTTTAGCAAATATAAGAATATTTCAGCAAAAACTCTTATGGAATAATTTTTTTAATAAAATATATAAGGCAGAAAATTTAACTTAACATTAGCTGGTTCTTAAAGTAAATGTCTTTAGACAACAAAATCAACAAGAATCTGCTTCAGTAAGATAAAGCATAGCGAAATTTAGGCTTTTTAGGTAAGCTTTTGGCAACCAATTAAAATTGAGACTCCTTATATGATTAGCATAGTTTAAAATCATTTGTTTTCTAAATAAGTTTGTTAAGAACAATAATTACGAATTTACTTACTTATTTCTAGTATTGAAGTATTTCGAATCAAAGTAGAAGCTTTTAATATGCGCAAAAATCTTCTCTACTGGAGCCAGATTAAACTAGTAGGGGCCTAAGAAAACTATGGGAATCTTAAGTAGTTTGAACTTTTCTCTGACAAACGAACTTTTATGATATGTAGCATTGTCAATCTGCACAATACTTCTCTCGCCAAGTTTAATCTTATTTTTCAAGTAGACAGCAAAGTTTTAAGATGAAATTATAAAAGCTTAAGCTATTATATCTCCCTGAGTTGACTGTGAAATGCATTTGGCCATCGCTAAATGCGGCAGCAATTATATTCAAAAACCCCAAAACCCTTTCAGTAGTTTGATTGAGTTTTTTATTGATAAAAGTAGACTATTAGTGCATACTTTATGAGAGTTTTAATAGGGTTTATGTTGGAGTTCAATGTTTAAATATTAGTAACTTAAGTAGATATAAGCGAGGTTTGGGGTCTGATTATGACAGTGAGTGAATAGATTTATTGTTTAAGTGCGATATGGATTTGATGAATATTTATTGAATAACTCAAGCCTGTTCTGAATTATACGTCTATAGCAAGGCTGTTCCATAAATTACCAGCAACTGTGAGATCTCACTGTCTATTAGCTTTGAATTTAAAGAGATAGCATCTTAATTCTAAGCCTAAAAGACCCTTAAAATTTTAGCAACATCATATTAAATATCTTATTAATGATAAGACTCTTAAATACTGGGCTCATTTCTCTCTAGCCTAGAGGGCTGTGATGTTTCATCGCCAATTTCCTGAGCTTCATATCTCTGCTTAATCGATAGCTAACATATATAAAAAGAATGGAATATCTTACAAGACAGTCAATCGCATTAAGAGAGTGATTGACTTCAATGTTCCATTTTAAAAGAATAATTTAAATTTTATATTCGATTAAATGTAGAGGTCTTAAGAGCATAATATAAAGTTATACACGCTGATGAAGCTGTATTTACATTCAATACCTTTATATCAAGGTCTTGGTACAAGAGGATAGTAATATAGAAGTTTATGACTAAAAGGTTAAGATATAAACTCATGCAATCCTTGGTGGAATCAGTGAAGATAGTGGCCCAGAGACTTATGTTATCCACCCTGGCTCTATAAAGACTGAATAATATATTAAGTTCTTACAATAACTCAGAGACAAATACGCTGACTAAGAGATTATTCTGTTCGTTGATAACTTATCAGTTCATAAAACTAAAGATTTGAAGGAATATGAAAGGCTAAATATAACACCTGTATTTAATGTTCCTTACAGCCCTTAGTTTAATGGAATTGAACTATATTGGGGGTTATTGAAAGGTCATTATAAGAAATTGCTGCTCTACCATCTGATGCATGATTTAAAGATAGATATAGTCGATTATATAAAGAGTTTTGCTAAGAGAGTCAGCGATGAGAAAGCTAAAGTATGCGCAAGAGAAGGGAGATTTTGTGTATATAAATAAGTTTTAGATTAAATGAATGAATAAGTTCACATATTAAATTTGCCCGTGAAGGGATTTGGCTTCTCTTTCTTTTCTTCTTCTTAGGGCTTGCTTGGCCTATGTTTCTTCTCTTAGTGCCAGCTCCTGCATCTATGTTCATCTCTTCTGGTTTTAATAAATCTTTGAAGAGCCTCTTACTCAATTCATGTTTTACTTGAGACTTTCTCTCTCTGTTTAATTTGCTGCGCTCTTTCATAAAGTATATAGCAGTACCAGGTTTTTCTATAAAGTTAGAAGACTAAGCTTACTTGAGATGAAAGGATGCTTTTGAAATTCCTACAGCCAGGTATCATTTATTTTAATACCTTGCTTCTCTTTTTCTTCAGGAGAGATGCTGTTGCGTTTCTTGTGAGCTTCTTAAATAACTTCATTTAAGTACTCAGGTTTCAGAGTTGCAAGAACACCAAAGAAGAAGTTTCTCTC